>PVJO010009493.1:0-69281 GCA_004026905.1 Hystrix cristata
AGTCATTCATATATAAATGGATGTTCCTTGAGAACATACTTTTAAGTGAAATAAATCAGACACTCATGAGTACACATCGAATTGTCTCTCTGATATGAGAAATCATAACTGTAAATAAGGACAAAGAGGTGTAATAGATATTATATAAAAGGAAGATAATATACAAAGGAGAGGAGTACTAGAAAGAAAGAAGGGGAAAGGCAGAAAGGCAACAAAGCAAAGAAAAGGGAAAGGGAAAATATGGAAAATTAAGAATAAACCTGCTCTAATCAGGGAGGGAGGGAACAGAGGGGAGGGGCGGGGAAGAGGGGGGAGAACCAAGATGCATCACGTGCAGGTACAAAATAAATGTGATGAATGTAACCATTATATGTAAAATGTACCAATACATGTTCTTGGTTTAAAATAAAAAAAAAATCCTTTGATAGTTTGTTTTAAACCAGGCTCTGTTTAGAAGTGATGCATTGACTGCATGAGTGGCTTTTGTTCTGCTTGATTCCCAGAACAATGCACAGCTCAAGAAAAAAGTTAAACAAATAAACAAATAACAAAATGGTTACATTATTTCTGGAAATGTCTTGTGGATATAGTAGTAGGGAAAGTCAGGTTATCTGGATATACATGCTTACTCTCTGTTTCAGAGGGCTTTTAAAGAAAATTCTGTGGTCTTTTAGAAAAAGTCAAGACACTATTTGTAAAACTCAATTTGCCTATTGAAAATAAGTTTTATAACTAGTGTCTATGATTAAAACCAATTCATAATTTTTTCTTTTTAAAATAGGAATGGCAAATACCGAGGCATTCCAGATTTTGTGAATGTACTTTTTCCTCTATTATTTCTTTCTTTCTTTTTGGTGCTGAGGATCAAACTCAGGGCCTTGTGCTTGCAAGGCAAGTGCTCTAATCACTGAGCTAAATCCCCAGCTCCTGTTCTATTATTTCTAGTAATAATGTACAGAACTCAATATTTAAAATTGATATCTATTATTTAATTCTATGCAGAAATTATAAAACTTTAAAGTATTATTTGAAAGATAATAGAGATACCTCATTTAAGGGTCAACAAACAACAGCCTATAGTCATGAAATCATTTCTTGGACATAAAGTTTTACTGGGACACGCCTGTGACTGCTTTTAAACTATAGAATTAGTCAAATAGTTGAGACAAAACCGCAGCTCAAAAAAAAAAAGTTCAAATATATGTATTGGTTTTTGATTTATAGTAGATGCTCTATTCAAATTCTCCTTCCAAAAATAGATATTTTCCCAGCTTTGGGAAGCACTGGCAATCAGTACTGAAGCCTTATTTAGGATTGAACTGCTGGTATCGGGCAGTGCTTTCCTCACTACTTAGCCTTGGCAGATTCTACCTGATTTCTAGGCACCTGCATCTAGTGAAAGACTTTATGCTGGCTCCACAAACCTAACCAGGGCCACGGTGAAGGGATTCCTCACTTTGGCACACTTCATGGACGGTTAGCTAAAAGGGCTTTCTTTACAGCTCAACTTCTCCCAGGGCCTTCTTTCTGCGCCCCTCTTTTCCACAGATGGTGACTCTAGGAATGCTCTAATGGGCCTCAGAACTGGCTGCATCATGAGGATCCCATTCTGCAGAAGTGGACGTAAACAAAATAAGCAGTAAGAATATTTCCAAATCACAGAGGATCACCTCTCAGATCATTAATTCAACAACGTCTATTTAGAAAAGAAACACTTATTTTCCTGGAGCTTTCCCTGTTATTTTGTGAGATGGTTTCATTACTTGATATTTATTGAAAGACATCCCCTTTGAAAGTGAATTCAAGGCGGGGGGTGCCGTAACATGTTGAAAATCACTCCATCCTTTATGCTGGTAAATAGGAAGGACATCGTGGCTGTTCTTGACCAGCATGTTGCTAACAACAAGGCGATTAATGAAACTGAGAACATATCATGGTAGTGATGGGGGAAGGAGCTCAGTAATATCCCCCTGCATCAGCATGCAGTTTACCCCTTGTACCTTTTCTTTGTTATTTTTTTTTCTATTTTAAGTCTTAGCCATAGAGATAGAAAAAAAATCAGTGACTAGTATAAATTTGATATAAATTATGATTTTACTTAGATATTACTGATTACTGCATTCAGTTTAACTGACAATTAAAGGCTTTGAATTACTGAAGTGTGCAGTAAAAATAGGAAGGCTGCTTGGGAGAAAAAACAGGTTATAAGTTTTGTTCTGTTATCTTCTGACACTTTTAGTGGCTTGTACCAACTGAATGGCTTTATAAAGTAAAACTAAACAAATAAAAGTGAATGGGGATATAGAGAGAGATGCTTAAGTGGCACTGTCAGAGATAGAATGACAAAGTATTGTAAATATTTGTAATGTTGTGTAAATATGTGACACTCAATCAAAAGCCATTTAAACTTTGAAAGGACCGGAAACACAATAAAATCAAATGGGACTATTTTGGTTTTGCCTATTTTCTTAGAATGTTTTATCGTGTTTTTATTCAGATATGGATTTCTGACTTCTAAATTCTCATTGAACTATTAGCTTTTAAATTTGCCACCAAAATGCATGTTGCTGATCCACACACAAAAAGATAACTAACGTTAATATTTAAATTTGTGTCCTGGCTCATACATTTTATATGGAAAGTATCCTTGTAAATCACTGCCTTTTCATACTATCACAAGCAGGTAGAAATTCACTACAATTTACTTACTGAGTTAAAATTGTAAGTCTAAAATACATAATCAGCAGTCTTAGAAAACTAGCACTCTTATGAAATGCACAAGTATACTGCTTCATGTTTGTGGGACTGGTTGTTAATATTTGTTTAAAAGCTTTAATAAGATTTCACCACTTAAAACCAGAAAGGTAAATTCAGGGAGAAACTGCTGAGATAAAGATGGTTTTGCTTGAAGATTGTTATTTTGGCAGACTAGTATGATATTTGCATTTCTTTATTTATTTGAAAGGATACAGTTTCAGGAAAATTTCAGAAAAAAGTCTGCTGTAATTAACTGCTAGAAGATGATTAGACTACCACTATTAATTTGGCTAGTGCCAGAACAACAGGTTGACTCATTTTAGGCATTAGTGATTGAGAAAAACAAAATCGTATGTAATACACACACATGTTTTATTTAAATCTGTTAGGCCAGCAAAAAGTCACATTTCAATTACTAGTCTAATTTTGTATTCTAGCCATCACATGTTTTCAAATACAGCTATTTAGTTTCTCCTAAGCAAAGGAATGAGAAAAAGAAAAAAAAAAAAAACTTCTGCAGCAGTGTTTCTCAAAGTACCATTTTCTTTTTTTTTTTTTTTTTTTTGTAGTGCTGGGGATCGAACTCAGGCCCTTGTGCTTGCAAGGCAAGCACTCTAATCACTGAGCTAAATCCCCAGCCCCAAAAAGACTTTCTGTTTTGTTTTGTTTTTTTGTGGTGCCGGGGATCGAACTCAGGCCCTTGTGCTTGCAAGGCAAGCACTCTAATCACTGAGCTAAATCCCCAGCCCCTCAAAGTACCATTTTCATGGAGCATCTGTTTGCCTAAAATTGTAGCTTGCTGGGCTGCACTTCAGAAATATGAACAGGAAAAAGCAGGGATGACTCCCTAGAAAGTGTACTGCCTATGCCCTACTCTGCTTAAAACTGCCTCACCACAGTATCATGTGCTGATAACTGGCACAAATGATGGTGAGGTGAAGGGGTTGTGGTTAGCTTAATTGCAGGCTGTGGTTTATAAATCTGAATGTGGCCTCCAGAGGTACAAGAAGGAAAGCATGGGCAGGGAATACTGAGCATGCGCCACGAGCAGCCAAGCACTCATACCTGGGTAATTTAAGGGTACAGGTTATCAAGACCTTCCCAGCCTAACCTACAGGGGGCTACAGCACCTAAGTAGGGATATATGATTTTTTTTTTTTTAATGCTATCTGAAAACATCAGAATTGTTCAATTCATTTTTGCTTGTGGTAGATGCTCAGTATGTTTTTCAGTGAATAGGAGGAATTAATTTTAGTATTTGGTTATGCACAGACACAATAGAAATTTTGCTTCTCTGAAACTCATTCTGCCATCTCTAGAATGAGAGTGATATTGATACCTTTTTTCAGCAGTGTTCTAAGGTAAAATAAAATAACCCATATGAACTTTTCCTGGAAATGAAATATTTTCAAATGATTTTAAGACTGAAATATTTGAAATGGGTATGTAATCTGCTTCTTTTCTCATATGTTTCTAAATCAGTATTTCTGTAATATAAGGTAGTATCAGTTTTTCTCATTGACAGTTTTAATCAATTAAATAGATAGTCTTGATAGGAAAATATTTTGGTATAACTTGATCTCTTTTTAAACAATAAAAAAATAGCCTGATATTTCTAAATTTTAAATCCTTTTTTTTTTCTTAGATGGTTTGTTATGAGGACAAATTGTATACAGATAATGAAATAGTCAGATGTTCTTATACACTTGGAATACTGCTTCTCTCTCTCTATCTAATGATCTTTACACATCTGGATACCCACTTAACTGCTGTAAAATTCTGAGCTCTGTGCTACACGAATGAAGATATATTTGTCCTCATGAATTTTCACTAGGATGTCTTGTATAGACTGTCTCTTACTTATGATGATTTGACTTATGAATTTTTTGGCTTCACATTGGTACAATGAGATATACCCTCGGTAGAAATGTACTTTGAATTTTCAATTTTGGTATTTTCTCAGGCTGGTCATATGCAGTAATATACCTTCCCTTTTTGCTATGATTTTGGGCAGCTGCACTACACCAAAGCTCCCAGTCAGCCCGGATATCCTAAGTGTAAATAACTGATACGCTGCAGTACATCATGTTGCTAAGCTATGATGTTTGGTGGCTTATGAATATTAAATTCACTTTTGACTCATGGTATGTTCAATTTATGATGGGTTTATTGGATTGTAACCACATTATATGCTGAAAAGCAACTGTATAAATCTCAAACTTATGAGAAATTAAAATATTTGCAATTCTAACCCTTCTCCTCTCGCAGACATTTGCCCCATCCTCCCCCCGTTTTCCCATTGCCAGGTAACATTCTATTGTGTGAAAGAACCAGAGTTTGTTTTTTCATTTCCCAGATGAAGGATCTATGTGTTGCCTCTAATTTTTAGTAAAAAAGAAAAAAAAAATAACCAATATCCGACTACTTTTTTTTTTTTTTTCTGGTAAACCTTAGTTGCACTTCCTTGAAGAAAAAACAAAGTCACTGAAATTCTGGATCTCAGCATTTAGAAGAATGCACTGATAGTCCCAACTTGCACCATCTGATTTTTTAATATGAATATGTATTAATATTTTTTAAAAGTTTCAAATGCCCAGTAACTTAATACATGGCTTAGGAAGCTTCTATATTTGTCTCCAACCTCATAGAATTTACTCCTTCTCTACATCTCATCTTCCTATTGCTGCCATAAATGTTCAAAGGTCTTTTATGTAAATTCTTCAATTCCGTTTGGAAATGCTCCTGTTTTCTCCCTTTCACTCAGCTTATTCTTAGCATACCTTTCACATGTCAATTTGGATATCATTAATTTTAGATGACTTCCCTGAATCTTTTGACACTTTAAAGCAAGTTAAAGTTGCTGATCATATACTCTCATGACATCGGAAACACTTCTTTTACAGCAATGATGTGTTTAGGAAACCTCCTATTATAAGGAGGAAAACCCAACTCAATAAGAAATTTTAGTGCCCCTAAAATAAAAAGACCAAGTATGTGGTCTGATTCAGGGATGGGTCAGAAACATTTTCCAAGGGACTCACTCTTGTATGTTATTGCCTCTGTTCTCTGGTTCTACGTGGTAGTGACTAGAAGTCCTAGGTTCCTTTCTTTCCAAGGTGAAATCTAGTAGTGGTAACGGAGCTTGCTTCTCTTCACACATAAATTAAGACTCCTTTGAATTACTGTGCACCATACTGTCAATATTTTGAACTTTTCAATGTGGGAAAAGGGAGCATGTCTGAAGCACACTCAGTATCTGTCTTTTTTTTTTTTTTTTTTTTTTTTTTGGTGCTGGGGATCGAACTCGGGCCCTTGTGCTTGCAAGGCAAGCACTTTAACCACTGAGCTAAATCCCCAGCCCTCTCAGTATCTGTCTTAATTTATGTCCATAGATTTCTGTGGCTTTGGAGTGATTCATTTATCTGGAGTCCTCACTTTTTCACAAGTATTAAGTTTTCTGCCATAACCGTGGGTTTAGAGAAGTAAATATGATTTGGTTATTAGCATTATAGAATTGTACATTTGTCTGGACTGGTCTTCATGTTGGCCATATCATTAGAATGAACGATCACCACTCTCCACATCTTCAAATACTTGAAATGCTGCCTGTTCTTTTGGGTGGTAATGAGACCTGGTGCAGATGTGGTGGTGGGTCTTCCTCATATCAGGCTCTCAGGTATACAGTGTGATTCTTGCCTCAGACGCTCTGCCATTAGGAGTATTTTAATTCCATGAGATGAGGAGGCCATCACCAACTGTTACCCACTTTTCACAATCCTGGTACATAACACACAAATTGTTCTATAAGGTTACGCTTTAACATTGCTTTTAAGAAGATGCTTATCTTCCCAAGAATGGCATCCTTTTATAGCACCTCTGCCTTAGACTGAGGGCTCTTAAATATTTGTGACCCCAACAGAGCCTTTCTTCCTTCTTCATCTATGTGGAATGAGGACTTGCAGAGTGTTGAACAGCTGGCTTATACAGAGGAAGTATCAATGCCTGTGATAGTCCGGACTTCAGCTCACCTTTCCCACTCGAAGTCTATCTGTTCTCCAGAGAGCTGTTAAGCATTTCTGAACTTTAGAGGTAGTAAAAACTAACTTAAGCAATAAGGATGGGGCAATTAGTCCTTGATTACAAAGCAAATTAGTCCTTGATTACAAAACAAAGCTCCTGAAATACAGGAAGAAAGAAAATATACTCATGATGTTAGTCACATTTCTCTAAGCTTCAGTTGTGTGGCTTTTTCATGTAATCAGAAGTTTTTGTTTCCATGATTTGTCAGACATTTGTGGTAGGCAGCATTGTAAGACGATCCTGAAGATTCTCAACAGAGGTACATGGGCTTGTGCAATCCTCTTTTCTTGTGTGAGTGAGTGGGATTTTTGAGCATGATTTTACTTCTCTGAGTATTTTATAGTCCAAAATAATAAGAAATGCATATTTGGTCTTCATCCCTGGTTCTTGGCACAGAGCTTCTGAAACCTTTGTGCTTTTCTGAGTTGCAGAGGTGAGAGGAGCATCTTTGGTTAATCACGATCTCTTTCAAACATGGCTAATATTTTGCTAATCGGGGTAACTCTTGATGAATATGTAGTTTATACTAGGATAGAAGCTGGGTGACAGAAACCAATCATGTTACTAGACCTCCAGACAGTGGAGAAGGTCTGGAAGTTGAGTTAATCATCATCGGCCAATGATTGAGTCAATCATGTCTAAGTAATGGAACCTTCATACAAACCCTAAACAAAGGAGATCAGCAATGTTCTGGGTGGCGAACCCATTCACGTACCAGGAAGGTAGAACAATCCAATCCCACAGGCACAAAACTCATGTATTCAAGGTGCTTTCAGAACTTACCACCATGTGCCCCTTCATCTGGCTATTTATCTGTATCACTTATAATAAATTTATAATACTTGTAAGTATATATAATAATAGGAGACTTACAATAATAGGAGACTGTAATTAGACAAGAGGAAGGGAATAGTAGGAGGCAGTATGAAACAGATGGATGGTTATATGAAAACATTACATTGGACTCAACATTTTATACATACTTGTGATAAGTCTGGGATCCTAATTTCAGAATTAACTACAATCATAGGACACACAGTTGCTGTCTAAATATTGAAGAACTGGTTGGTATAAAATCCACACATTCAGAATCAAAACTGTTACAAATAACAATCACATAGAATTCTGTTACCTTATGAGACAACAGAAATTTTTGCAAATGTCATTGTGTTTCCTAACCAGTTAACTTTGATGTAAACAACAAGAAGTTTATTCTAGATGAGCATGACCTAACCAGATGAGTTTTTAAAAATTGTTTCTCACAAGTTAGAGACATTAGGAGATAGATGGAATCTGCTGCTGTCCTGGAAGTAGGCAAACTGCTATGCTTTGCAAAGAGCCACCTGCCAAGGAATAGTAGGCAGTGTCTAGAAGGTTAATGACCAGTTATACAGTTGAAGGGAACTAATATTGCACCCAAATCAGTAAACTCACCGTGAACTCCAAACCAGATGAGCTCGAAGCCCCAACTGACATGTAACTTTCAGCCTGATGAAATCTTGAGCAGAGGAACTAGTAATCTGTATCCAGACTCTTGACCTATGGAAGGTATGAGATAATGAATGCGTATTGTTTTATATTCCTGGGTTTGTGGAAACTTATTATGTAGAAGGAGAAAACTAATATGACAGATTATATGAAAACCATTAATTTTATTTGCATTCATTTACATGATTATATCAATATAATCTCCAACTTTATTGATTTTAATTGGGGAAGAAAATAAGAATTTTCTTGCACCTACTAGAAGAAGGCTTATTTTCCTTACTTCTGAAATTTATCATCAAGATTCAATTAACCGTGGAGATACTTGTACACTGAAAGAGAAATCGCTTTGTTATATATTGTCAACATCACGAGATAGTTCCTACCGGTTTTCTAGGGTCAAATATATATTAAGAACTGATTTGCAGCTATTACAAAGCAGGACATTTACAAGCATTTAGCTGTTTTGTTAGTGCTGTATTGTCTAGGACATCATGAAGAAAAGAATATAAGATGGGAAGATTTTTGTTCTGTTTATGAAGTTCTATAGAAGAGAGAATTATCAAATGTGTCTGTTCTTATAGTTAAATCTTAAATGCTTTACTGAAAATCGAAGAGCAATAAAGCTGGATGGTAGCTTTGCTTGAAAAATGTTTATCTTAGCTCCACTTCTCACACTGTGTAGACATATATGGACGTAAAATAACCCAAAACAGTACTAAATTGTCTCATTTAATTGGTGGCACACTTGGTGAAGATGCTAGCTGTGTATAAAATTAACATCATGATTTGACACATTTTACTTCATTTCTCCCTCTTATTAAATTTTTATTTAAATGTCAAAAAAACCAAACCATTTGGAAACATTTCTATCATCACTTCAGGATAATAAAAGTTAGTATCTACTGGATGGAAAATTTCAAATATCATTAGGATATAATAGCATAGAAAAAAAATTGAAGGATGGAGGGGTGCATTGATTTGAAATTTGTTTTTGAGGGGGAGAGAGAAAGGTCACAATTGTTTTGGTACGATTCAAATAAGATTTGATTCTTTATTTTTCAAAAATAAAAAATTACAAAAATGTATGCAAATAGGATTTTCAAAATATCTTTACTATTAGAGAATCTAGGATAGATGTAGATATGCTGTCTTATGGACCTGACAGGCTGGGGCAAATCTCAATATTGGATATAATTTTGAGAAATAGAATGCAAAGCTCTTTGTGGATATCCACCATGCATTTGGTTAAGACAAATTTCCAAATAAATTGACTTCTCTATAATACAGTTCAAAGGAGGGCCATAGTGGCTGGTGAAGAAAGGAGTAAAGTTCTAAATAAATTTGAGTCATCACAGGGGTGGGGATTTAGCTCAAGTGGTAGAGAGCTTGCCTACCAAGCACAAGGCCCCAAGTTTGATCTCCACTATGGACCCCCCAAAAATTTGAGTTATCACAAAAACAGACAATAAAGTGTTAGTAGAGTAGCGAAGTTTCTGGTCAACAACCACTTATAAAAACAAATCATAAAGTAGAACACAATTATTTTTACAAAGTAGGGAAAGGTTAGTAAAAAGTAATCATCTTTTAGGGATTCAGCAATATTTCTAAATTACAAGACCTTCAGGTCATTTATTTCACTAACAGCAAGATTCTATCTGGTAAAACTGGAGTATGTACCCACAGCAGCTGTGGCTTACAGTTCCAGGTCTTGGTCCCTAAAAGAAAAGAGAAGCTGTAGAGAGTGAAAACTACTTGGTACCACTGCCAACGCTCTGAATTCTTCAGCACAACTGGACAATAGCATGTATGGAAAATTTATTTTGGATGCTTGTGTGAATATACAAAGGTTTAGTGAAGTTACTGCAATGCCTTTAGAAAGGGAAACATAAAATAACTGACTATGAACTCTTTAAAAATGCACTTCATAATGCTTTTGTCTACATGATCCTGTAGACACCTGGGAGAGAGGCCGGCAAACTCGAGAGGGTCCCAAATCTTGACAGCATGATCTGTATGCTCTTCAATTTAAAACTACCTAGCTGCAAAATTCTGGATGTTATCAAGCAAGAGAGGAGGCAAGGAGATGATTAATGCCCGAGGCAATCGACAAATGCTCACTAAAGAATTAAATTCAGAAAGCCTATTTGAGTAGCACACAATTTATATTGAAAAAATAAGAAAAACAAAGTAAATACTCAACTCATATTTAAAAGATTTAAATAACTTGCTAAGCCAACTAAGGAAACTTAATGAGAAAGAGAAAACATTACCAAGACCGTATTTAGATGATAGTTTTAACGAGGACAGTACAATATTAAAATTGACTTCAGCCTGATTATGGAAATAACCAGTTTTGTTTTGTTTTGTATTGTTTAAATTATCAAGCAGTCATAACATAGAGACAACTAATACAGTTCTGCAGGTCAAATTATGAATTTTCAGAAATCATTTCAAAATTGTGTTTCTTTTTAAAAGTTAAAACATAATTATCGGTGCAAAACCCTGTAATGAAATCAGACCATCAAATCTAGCGTCACAGTTCCAAAAATGTATTCCCAGTTTGTGCATCCGCACTCCTGCCCTCCAGTTTTGGCTGAGGATGGTGGTAAATTCTAAGCTTTGTTTACATTGTGATAAGTTTGGATCCATGTGATAGTTAGCTGATGGTGTCATTTTGAGTAAAAAACATCCAGCTGAATTGGATCGGCACAGTGCTGGGTGTGGCTCAGGGATTTACGGATGGTTTGCTGTGATTGACTGGGCATGTGCTACAGCGGGCAATAGCCTTGCTTCCTGAATGGAATAAAAGGGAAACAAAGAAGGAAGGCTTGCTTCTGTGTTTTTTGGAGGAGCTCCAGTCTTCATTCTCCCTTTGAGGTCATCTCCTGGCTTCCAGCACAGACTCTTCAGGCTTCTAGTGCAGATGCTTCAACCTCCATCCCAGACCCCTCAGACTTCTGGCATGAACTTGCATGGGACACTACAGTGTCCTCCAGGCCTTTGACTGGACCCTTGGGCTCTGGGGTGCGCATGTGGACAGACCCAATGCACTCTTCCACACCAGAGTCTGAGTGGCTGTTGTAAGCCAATCTATAAATTCTTATATATTTATATATCTTGCATTAAGTCTATTTCTCTAGTAAGCACTGACTGATACAATCCATGACACAGTGCAATCAGTCTTTCCCTTTTAATCTATTTCTGTACAAATTTCTCACATTCCATTTCCTCCTCTTCCTCTTCAGTTGTTTTCTCCAAGGTATTAGAGAGGACTTGTGCCCTCAAATCAGCAGAGGAAGCTGCAGATGTTTGTATCAGCATAGCGTTGACTACAAACCTGTTGACCTTCTTTGGGGTGCTTCGTGCAGACTGCTCTTTGTCTGCTAACTCCTGAGGTGACATAATGGCATGTGGCTTTTGCGGGTATGATGTTGTGATAGCCACTGTTAACAGTCCTTGATCTTGACCGTTTAAGCTGCAACTCACACCATCGGCTTTCTTAATGTCTCTCTACCCCTTTACTGGTCATACAAATGCTCACTGGTCTCTGTTTTAAAACTCCCTGAACCTAGATGTACAGACTGTCTCCTGGCCCAGCTATTAAAGTGTTTATTCATTGATGGATGATTTTGCCTAAGTTGCTTCCTGTTACCCTGTATAGATGAGGGAAGTGAAAGCTTTTCCTAGAGGACTGAAAGCCAGTGAGTAGCTCCCAACACTCTGAAATTCCCCATGGAAAGAATTATTTTTACCCCTGGCCCTACAAATTGAAACCTTTGGACAAGTTTGGAAATATAACTCAGGAGTGTCTGGCCTGGTAGCCAAATATCTCCTGCCTCTTTCCACAATCCAGGGGACCAAAAGGCTCTGGCTTTCCCCAATATCTTTGCTTCTGGTTAGGACCACCCCTCCTCCCTTCCTCCCGCCCTCCAGTAATATCCTATGTCCTTGTTAGCTGGAACTACCTTTTTATGATAAAGGTCAAAATAATGGATTTCAGAAAATCTTTTTTCTCTGGACTTCCGTTTACTAAAGAGGTCGTGAAAGTCAGCTTTAATGCTCAAAGCTGATCAATGTCCTTTTTCTTCTAGGAAATCAGTAAAGTCTGCAGAACATATAGATTTTCTGTGAAGATTAAATGATATAAAGCAGGCCAAGGCTGTAGCAAAGTGCCCACCAAACGGTGATCGTTCACTGAATGCTGGCTGTTAGGATTGTTGTGGTAATTCCTCCATCATCAAGGGAGAAATTCCCTATTAGTTTTTAAAAATCAATTTCTCTGTTCAGAAAATGCTTGTATTATTCTGGATATGGGCTTCTCCACAGTAAGACTTGCCTCGGTCTTCTCCATTAGGCCCTCTTTTTTTTCTCCTTTGCACGGTCCTTTCTGGATTTCAAAGCACCCCTGCGTGTGTCCTCTTTGCATTCTTCCTGTGCTTGTTATTCTTTCTGGATACTCCTGGCATAGTCCCCTAGCAAACACTGTTCCCCTTTTACTGTCTGTCCTAGTATCCACATTTACAAGCAGTTAATCCCCTCTGTCCTTTTTGGAT
The DNA here is from genome assembly GCA_004026905.1 of Hystrix cristata. Classification (NCBI taxonomy): domain Eukaryota; kingdom Metazoa; phylum Chordata; class Mammalia; order Rodentia; family Hystricidae; genus Hystrix; species Hystrix cristata. The sequence goes on from PVJO010009493.1 coordinate 12,879, forward strand.
GATTTTCTCTTCTTATTTTCATAAGTCTAACTTCATGATAAGAGTTAAACATTTTCCTATTAAATGCATCTAATTCTTCAGCTCCTGTTGTGTTCTTCATATGCTTTCTGTCACCTTTCAAGCTAAACTACTTTTCTTTTGGCTTAAAATATCTAATGACCCTTCAATCTGCTTTTTTTGTGGCTTCTGTTTGCAATATGATTCCATACCAAATCATTCTATGTAATAAACTTTTCGTAATAATTTTTTGTCCTTGCATTTCAAACTGGCTTTTTTTTAAACATGACAAAAACTAAAAGGTATCCTTTATTCTAAAGTCAATACCATAGATCACCATTTAGTCTTTTACATTTTAGATAAGTCCAGCCTGTTCCCTTTCAAAAATCAGTGTTTATTAAAGAAATAAACTATGACAAATGAAAATGAGAGTTTCCTCAAAAAGATCCAGACAATATAAATGAATTACTCATGTTAAATTAGCTGATTTATCACTGTTCAGGTGTGTCTAAAACAAAACTGAATTATCATCGTGAGAGGGTTATCTATTATGAGATGAGAATTTGCTCATTCATGGAATAAATATTAGTCATGATGAATGCTTTTCTATAGGATCTGGACTTTTAATTTACTTCTGAAATAGGATTTTTGGTACTCCTGCATGTCTCTAACTATGTACACATAAGTTATGTGAAGCCATAGAGGGATAAAAATAACCACATTGTTCTGGAGCATCAGTTTATTCTGTGGTAAGCCATTTAAAACTCTTCTTTAAAAAGAGTAAAACAAACCATTTATCCTTGGCTTAAATAAAAACAGAGCTTAGGATTTTCAGGCAAAATATTAAAAACTACAGAGATTTTTCCCTTCCCTTTGAGTGACTTTGACACTCATTCTAAGATGTCTCAGAGGTTTTTATTCTGTCTCCTACTCTGTTAATTAAAGTGTTAAAGGAACTTAGCTGAGAATTTTTAGGAATCAGTGGATTTAAGACTATTAATAAACCAAAAATTCAGGTATTTAATGCTGGATTTGCCTACCACTAATTAAAAAGAAGTCTTAATGTTCAGTAGATTTAGAATACGTTCCATAAGCCAGTGAAAATTTAAATCTCTTACCTGTTTTCTCTACTGGTTTTATTTGATATTATTTCTTTACATAGAATATTTCTTCAAAGGCCATATATTGATAAAGTGTATTTTATGTAATTCTTTTCAATCCTACTACTAATTTAAGGATGTTACATTTCAATGCTGGGAGAGTATTTTGCCCATCCTTAGTTGTAGTTACCAGGTGCCCAAGGTTACAAATTACAAAAAGAAATGCCGTTTTCTCTATTCATTATGTACAATGTAACTACTTTAGAATTTTGAAAAGTATACACGACTTATTTGGAATGTCAAATAATTTGAAAAGACTCCTGGAAGATAACATTAAAGACCTTTCCTACTGTCCTTTTATGAGTTGTCATGGTGACCTTGAAGCCACACTGTAAACAGAGAAATAGACGAAGTTTCTCATCTATTTTCTCTGAAGAAAGTCAGGTAATAAATACCTGATTTCCATGTCATGGCTGTTGTATGATGGACAGAATACTAAAATCTGAGGTTCAGCTACCCTCGTATCCTTTTTCAGATTCATCACACTAGGGCTGGAAGCTAGATATGGATCCGCTTGATGTAATACGGCAATACTGGACAAAAATATCACCAGGATATAATTTAACTGGAAAAAATATTAACGACGTTTCTGACATCATAGGTAGCTGTGGCTATGACTGCAATTACATATGTGCTATATTTGGTACTAGTCAGTTTAAATGTCATTTTATTAAAAATATAAATGATGTTAGCTGATGAAGTTGGTGTTGGGTGACAGTTTCAAGAAGTGAGGAGTGGATTCATGTGAAGTCAACTAAATCCTCCTTAGTAATCTTTGACATTGTCTTGTTTGCCCTTGAGACAAGTGTGGGGTAATTGATCATCTTTGTCCAGATCAGGTGAGGAAATGGAACAAGTGTGGTATGACAAAGAGCCTATCTGTTGTGGGTCCTGGGTTCCTCTCAGAGAGTTTCAAAATCCTCTAGAAATAGTGAGCAAAAAGTGTCTTTATTATGCTGATGTATAATATATGGTGGTCTTGTAGAGGGTTTCAGGAAGAAAGACCCAAACGTATGAGTTGATAGTTCAAATTGTCATTTGCTAGTCATCTTGGAAAATGAGAAGACTGGAGATTGGCTTCAATCATGCGGTCAATATTTTAGTCAGTATTTTCTACACGATGAGCTCCTGATAAAAACTCTGGACAGTGGAGCAGAGTAGTGCCTCCTGGTTGCTGAACACATTCATCTGGAGGGAAAATACCGATGTGTGGAGAGTGTAGTATAGCTTGATTCTCCAGGGAGATGGCATGGTAGCTCTGTGTTTGGCAACTTTCAGATCCTACTTTTGTATAACTTTCATGATAAAACTATAACATTAACTGTAGTACTTTCAGCGAGTCCTATGAGCTCCTCTACAAATCATCAAATTTGGAGGGACTGTTAACATATCCACTTTATAACCATCCAGATAAAAATTAAATCTGGGTGGTTAGCATAAGAATCATTTTTCAGTAGTTACCTTTGGTGTTACACCAACTGAGGTAGAAATAGAATAGAAGTGAAGAAGTCTTGGCCTTTTTAGTAATCATCTTTTGATTAAAAGTACATAAAACAATGTCTGACGATAGAAATAAATATTTTTTGATTTCTGACAAAACCTCTTCCCACTATGTTTAAGAGGGTGTTTTAGAGTTGTCTCTCAATGCAAGGTGAGAACAATTTAGTAATACAAATTTTTCTGAAAGCCATAACAACTGAGTTGTTTTGTTCAGATAGAATTTGGAGATGGTCACTTGTGGACAAAAATAAACCCTGAGGGTTTAAACAAGACCGTTACTGTCATATTATTAGCATACCACTAAATGACTTTGAGCAGTGTGACAACATTTTTAAGGGATCAATCTTACTGCTGTGTTGAGAAAAGGAAAAGTAGAGGAATGGCAAGAGTGTCAAGTCTTCTCCATTATTCTCAAATATTTTCAAACTGAAAAACTAGGTCTATCCCCTCAGCTCCTACCTTAGGAAGACACCATTACTTGGCGAATAACAGAAAGAAACTCTGAACATGGATTCCCCCATCCATTATTTCTCCCCTTCAATGTATTTGCCATACCAGGCCAGTGATCTCTCTGTAAATAGTATGTCATTCTTATGTTATAAATGTATAGTCCATCACAATCTATTATTTCTAAGAAAATACCTATACTTCTTCCCATGTATGTATTCCAAGATTATTATACTTTATACTTTCTTATCCAATACCATCTGTAGCTATTCATTCTCTGTCATATTCTAAGCTGCAGCTAGCACTACTGATTTCCAATTCTCCAGTGTCATTTTTTCTCTTCCCTCTCACCCCTTTCTTCTCTCTGTTGCATTTCTTCTTCCTCTTCATTTCTATAACTATGTGTTAAATATAAGCTGTTCTTAAATTTAGGTCTTTCACCTCCATCACTTTCTGCCCCTTTCACTCTTGGTTTCTTTCTTCCTTTCTCATATTGTGTAAGTATCAAATTGTTTATTCCTCAGGGACACCTGCCTTTAACATCCGAATCTGGTACCTACTCTACCTAGTCACACCATACATTAACATATACATGAGACATATTTTTCACATAAAATCTGTACAAATATATTCCATATATATTTTCTCTACAAAACTCTGATTTCTACCAATAAAAGAGTTCAATTCATTACGTAAAGTGGAAATAAGATATACCACTTTCTCTGAATAATAAGAGGGAAAATACCAGAAAATAATAGATTATGCAACATATTGGGGAACAATTGTAGTAAAAACAATACTTAGCAAAATTAATGGTCTGTGACCAAATGATACTGAGAAAAATTAAAGGACTTAAATGCTTGTAGAAATAAATACATGATCAATTTCAAAAATTTCCTAATTCTGTCTTTAAAATTAAATCTACCAACTAGAAATAAAAGATCTATGGTAGAATTTATGACAACTCTTCCCAAATTTTGTCTTGCCTTAATTTCTTTTTTTATTCCATGTTAGATGTAGGAGGCTTCTGTTTGAGATGCTCCATGTTTTATGATTTCTGTTTTCCTGCTGTTACTTCAAAGAAAAGTTGTCTGATCTCTCGCTATTCTCCTTTCTTACAGCTATTAGAAGGATGGGTTGTAGGTTGTTGCCAGGAAGGTTAGATGTGACCAGTGGAATTAGTTTACAGATTTTTTAAATGAAGTTGAAACAGGAATAAAGGAAAGGAAATGGATAATGAATAGAAACCAAGTCAATTTGAGGAATTACTAGCTCATTAGGATGTAGAAGCTTAAAGTTCAAGGTGCTAATATCATTCTTTAGGAGGTTTAGAATGTGAGTTTTAATAAACTCAGCTAAGAGAGAAATTTAGAACCCTCTATATTCAGCTGGTCATGATAGCTACATTGCTAAATAACGGGTATCTTCTCTTTCTCTTTTAATTCCTGAATATACCTTTCAGATATCTCTGTGAAATCTTGAAGTGTGTTTGTTTCAGGATATGGGAAGGATAAGATGAAGAATGAATTTTTTCCCTTAACATATAAAATTCAGATAATTAAGGATTTTTTGATAATAGTGAAAACTAAAATATGTGTCCATGATCCTTTGGGATTATAAAGGAATATGATAAAATGGCAGAAATGTTAGATTCATAGGCCTCTTACTTTGTCCTACTGTTGTAAGGGTGACTTAAAACATGTTTTTAATATTGAAGCCCCAACATCTCTCAGCAAATGACTCTCTTGCCATCAGCCATAAACTGGATCATTGACTGATTCATAACATGTGAACAATGCCAGGTGATCAGTATACTCTCCACCATATCTGTAGCCACTTGAGGTTTCTGTGATTCCATGACATCTTCTGCTGCTACCACCACATTGTATTCTTGGTCTCATTCTTAGTGTTTTTTGGGGAATATTTGTTTCCATTGTTTTACAGATTATTTTGTAAGTGGAGATGCATTTATTTAATTGATATTTAATACATACTTCTGAATATGCTTGAGCACCACTGATAAAATCATGTGTAAAAGAGCTAAAGAAAAAATAGAGCCTTGCTTGCAAACATGACAATAAACTCTTTCCACTATATACTCCATCAAATAATGTGGCACAGATTTGTTTCTAGGTAGATATTCATTAATATTAAATGTTGTGGGAGAACATAAGGAAGAGGGATAAATATCCAGGATATGTACATAATATTTGAATAATTGCAGAGTTTATAATCTGCTGGAACTTTTGGGGGCATGCTGGGGTTGAACCCAGGGTCTCTAGAGAAGCACTGTACCACTGAGCTACATCTCAGCTTTTCAAATATTATTTTGAGATAGTATTGCTAAACCATCCACGCTGGCATCAAACTTGCTATCTTCCTGTCTCAGTCACTCAAGTAGCTGTGTTTACAGACATGGGCCATCATGCCTGGAGGTTTTTTTTTTTTTTTTTTTTTTTTTTTTTTTTTTTTTTTTTTTTTTTTTTTTTTTTTGCTTACACATGTATATTACTTTGTTGATGTGTTGTTGAAGTCAGAAATATCTGGTTGTCCAAATATTACGTGAACAATCTATATATTTAAACAAGGATAACTTGTTTTATTTGAAAACATATATCAAATTCTTATTTAAAATTCTTCTAAAAGTCACTAAGGAAAATAATATTTAGGGAGTAAACTAGTCAAAAAGTGTGGTCAAAACCATTTTTAAAGATATTATCCTAATATATGTACTTAAAATGTAATACAATATTGAATAATTGCAAAAATATCTATGAACAGAGGATGGCTAAATGAGTATAGAAACTAATAAAGCAAAATTTTATGAAACTAATAAAGCACAGTGCAGATCTTTGGTTCTGTCAATTTAATACTCATCAAAATAATAAGTCTTGTTCTAATGATTGTGTTTGAGTATGTACATTTTTTCAACTTTTTATTGATTACCATTTTATTAGATAACATTGTTACAAATAATATTACTTCAATTGTAATGAAGCAATATTTAAAATTTACTATGTTAATCCAATTTGCAAACCTCCTAGTTTTTGTATTTTTGCTTATTGATTCATGTATCTTGGGTCAGATAAATCTACTTATAGTCAGTGTACTAACTTGGGATTGTAGATATTTGATGCTTCCAATTTCCAAATGTTATACTTCAAATCTTACTTTCATGTACAGCATAAAATTCCAAAATAATTTCTATAAATTAATTTGCTAAAATTGAAGCATCTTTCAAGAAGAATATGAAAGCCTTGTTAATGGCTGTAGGTTGGAGTAAAAACTGTTTTTAAACTTAGCATGTTGAGTTGTTGACAATAGCGGTCCTTTACCATCCTGGAAAAACTGACCCTCTCTTGCACCCCAAAATTAACCAGAACATAATGACAATGTTTAAAACTATTTAATCTTGAGACAGAATCTAGATGGCCTTGTAGGCGTGATCTTGCTGTCTCAAGTTCCCATGTGTTAGGGTTACAGAACTGCATCACAACACCTAGCAGAAGTTGACTTTTCCGATGATCTTGGAAAGCGAAATCATTAACTTTTATCTCATTCTATGGGTCAGGAATGTTCAGTTTACTAATATGTCTAGTCTATGTTGTAACTTTCTGTTTATGATTTGAATTAATTTCTGTCCAGCAGCTAGACAAAATTTAGTCTGATAAATTTCTGGAAAACAGAATCTGGTACCTCATTTTCTGTTGGGGCTTGTTGTATTATTAGGAATACTTAAACTCATTCTTGTGTAGAAATTCATTTTTGTGAGTGTTCTGAATGTTCTTTGAAGATTCACATCTTTGAGTTCAGAGCCCATAATTTGTCTATTAAGAGACAATGGATATGTATATAAGTGAAATGATCAATTGGCATGGAGATAAGCATATTGCCATAGCAACTTGTCTTCTTTTTGGGGTGTGTGTGTGTGTGTGTGTGTGTGTGTGTGTGTGTGCGTTTTGAATTTTGAAAGACTGAAAAAGAGTAATCTATCTTCTAATTAGAGAATTTTACTAATCTGTACAAGAAAGAAACTCTAGTCATTTTGCCGATTCTGATGTTTTGTTCTATGCCTAAGAAATACACATTCTGTGTACGTGGTATAATTGGCCTTTCTCTCCATGATTATCTTATAGTATATTCTGATATTTCTGGTATTTCTGAATACCATTTTGATTATTCACAAAATGGTTCAGTTTAATCACTAATAAAAATGCTGTAGGGCCTTCAGAATATTGTAGGACTCAAAGAGAGGTGGAGAATAAGCAATTAAATTATTGAAATAAAATAGAGTCAGGAACAATGATTCAGGTAGATAAACTAAAATTTCATTTTAGTTAATTTTTAATATTTTATTGATCACATAAAGAGTTATATTGAGAAATTCAAAAGTGGTAGATTGTATTATTATTTAAAATAATGAAAAAAACTCCTTCCTCCATTTTCCTGTAAGAATATGGATTTTACATCTTTACCCACTGCTGTGTGCCTGCATTTTAGAGAAATGTACCTCCTACCACTTTGATTCTAGGCTACATTTTATAACCTGCCTTGACCAATGACATAGAAGTGAATTTAACCAACTCTGTATGTATGCAAGAGTTTTAAAGGACGGTGTGACTCTCTGGCAGCTCCTCTCCTCTCTTTTCCTTGACACAAAAATGATATGTCACATATAGAGGATTTGTGGGAAATGGTACCTGCACCCAATGCCCAAACCACATTATGTAATGTGAAATATGTAATATGTAAGCACTTTTTTCTTATATGGAAAAATTGAAAAGTGCAACTCAAATATATGTATTTATTTATTTATGTTAGTATTTTTTAACTCTTACCATTCACTCATTCCTTGCAAGCTTTCAGTAGAGCTAGATTTTTGGCTTGTGCTCAATTAGGGTCATGCTTAATGACCCTATACTACTCCTGCTGTACATTGGGTTTTACAGTTTAAATATAAAGCATCCCCCAAAGACTCATATATTGAGGACTTCATCTCCAATTCAGCAGTGTTCACAGGTAGGGCCTGGAGATGTGATTAGACCATGAGGTCACTATCCTCATTGAAAGATTAATCCACTGATGAGTTCGCAGCTGAATTAGGGGATGGGAAGTGTCAGGGGAAGTGCGTCAGTAGGGACATAATTTTTTTTTTTAATTTTAAACCAAGAACATGTATTGGTACATTTTTACATATAAAGGTCACATTCATCACATTTATTTTGTACCTGTACATGATGCATCTTGGTTCTCCACCCTCTTCCTCACCCCTCCCCAGTTGGGACATAATGTTAAAGGTGTTTTGTCCCCAGCCCTTTCCTATTTGGCTCTTTGGTGCTCGCTTTGCTTCCTGGTACCATGAGGTAAGCAGCTTTCCTCTGGCAGGCCCTTCCATTGTGATGTCCCCTCCATGCTTCAGGCCTAAAAGCAATGGAGCCACCTGACCATTGACTTAAACTTCAGAAACCATGAGCCAAAATAAACCTTTCTTTTTTAAGGCTGTGCATTTTAATTATTATTGAAGCATTTTTGCAATAGTGAAAAGCTGAATAACATGCTGAGACCAAGAATTCCACGTAGGATTGTGTGAAGAGGTGCATCACGTCTTCTATTACCACCTGGAGACAGTAGGCAGAATGAAGTTGGATCTTGCCAGAGCAACTTGCTTTGTTGAGGACAAACACACTGAAAAATATTTTCTATTTCTTAAACCTGTCTGGTGGGGAGTTTTGGTCACTGGTCTTCAGAATATTATGGACAATTATACTATTTCAAACTTCTATTGTTAATCTAAGAGTTTTGGTCAGATTCTGTATTAATACTGCAAATTGCCAAATGATGATGAGTGACTCACTCTTTAACTGAATTTTGAATTTTTGTTGTTTTGTTAGAATTCTATTTTGTCTTATACAGGTATTTCTGTGCTTATCTTCTCTATTTTGTTATGTTTCTCTCCATCTTGATAGTTTGTCTTTTTTTTTTCTTTATTTGATTTTAGGAGAGGTTCAAAAATACAATAAATATTTTGAGTTTTGTTTTTTGAATCAAATCTAATATTTATCTTATATAAGTACTTTTCAAATCATCATACGTTATAAATTTCACTTAAGTAAAAATAAATTTTTCAGCTTATGTGCTATTTTTTTGAATTATGCTATATCACTGATTCTTTGTACTTAATAGGATTATGAGTAATTTAAATTAAATTGTCTAATCTTTTTCTTAGTTAATTCCCTTGAGTTATCATATTCATGTTGCATTATTTCCGATTGTGCATAATTCTCCATGATTTTTTGACTTAAGATGACTGCTCTTTTATATTGATAAATTTATTTTATTTTATTTTATTTTATTTATTTACCAAGAACATGTATTGGTATATTGTATACATAATGATCACATTTGTCATAGTTAATTTATACCTGTACATGATATATCCTGGTTCCCCCTCTTCCCCATCCTTCTCACTCCCCTCCCCTTCTTATTTACAACAGCTTTATTTTCATTTTTCCATTTTTCCCTTTTTCCTTTTCTTTCTTTTTCCTTTCCTTCTTTCCCCCCTCCTCCCTTTCTAGTTCTCCTCCATTTTGTATATTATCTTTCTTTTACATAACATTTGTTATATCTTTTTTGTCTTTATTTACACATATGGTTTCTCACATCAGAGAAACAATTCTATATGTGCTCACGTGTGTCTGATTTATTTCACTTAAGAGCGTGTTCTCAAGGTACACCCACTTACCTATAAATGGCTCAAGTTCATCCTTTTTATGGAAGTGTAGTACTCCAATATATAGAAAAACCACATCTTCACCCTCACTGGAAGAAAGATAGCCTCTTTAATAAATTCTGTTTGAAAAATTTGCTTGCCATATGCTAAAAACTGAAACTAGATACATGTCTCTCATCTGTACTAAACTATAACTGAAGTGGATCAGAGATCTAAACATTAAAACAGAAACACTAAATCTACTGGAAGATAGAGTAGGAAGAACTTTTGAAGACATAGGTGTAGGAAAAAAATATGAACAAAACTCAGACTGCACAGGAAATAATACAAAGAATCAGTCCTTGGGATCACATGTTATTAAAAACTTTTGCACAACAAAGATACCACCAACAGAGTGGGACAAAAACACACAGAGTAGGAAAGAAATTTTGCCAACTATTCCTCAGACAAAGGGATAACATCTAGAATATGTAAAGAACTCCAAAAAATTAGACACCCCAAATTTAAAGATCCAATCCAAGCACAGGCATCTGAAATGAATAAGCACTTCTCTGATGAAGAAATAAAAATGGCAACTAAACATATGAAAAAATGTTCAACATCACTGGTCATTCGGGAGATGCAAATTAAAACAACTCTAAGATTCCATCTCATTCCAGAAATAACTGTTATCAAGAAATCAACCAATAACAAATGCTGGCAGGGCTGTGGGGAAAAAGGAACTCCTCTCCACTGTTGATGGAAATTGTAGGCTGGTCCAACCATTGCAGAAATCAGTGTAGAGATTACTCAAAAAACTACAACTGGAGGTTGCATTTGACCCAGCTATTCTTTTGCTTGGTATCTTCCCAGAAGAATTAAAAACATCATACCACAGCGATATATGCACAACCATGTTATAACAACACAGTTTGTAATAGCTAAAACTTGGAAACCAACCCAAATGCCTGACAATTAATTGATGGTTCCATTGATAAGTTTAGAACATTAACATAATCATTGTAATTCCTCTTTAGTAAGTTTAGTCATTTTTGTTGTTGTCATCGTTGTTGTTGTATGGCCTCTTTTCCCTGATTTGTTTTTAACTGCAACTTTCCAATGAATATTTCTGACTGCAAAGTTTGTAAACTAACCTAAATATTTCCTTTTTGGTAATCCCTTTAGCTTTATAGTGTGGATCGTAGTGTATGAGCATTTTAGTCTTTGGTACACATTACCCAACCATCCTCCAAAATAGTCCCACCAATACATACTACATTATCATTGCATGCAAATGCCTTTCTTATCACACGTTCATTTTTAACATTAGTCATCTGATGATTGTAAATATTTTAATACATAAAAACATATTTGTAGCAATAATTCTCAGTCACTATGGTGACACCCAAGAGCCTTTCCTTAAGAGAGAGAATGGTAAGAGGTCGCACTCTGATGCAGGCTGCGCAGTGTCACATCCCAGCCTACCTGCTGGCTGCCAGGTGACCTGTGTTTTATTGTGGTGTCTATAAAATCAGGATAATAGTAGAACATACTCCATATGTTTCCTGTGGTTATTAAATAAGAATTGTGATTAGCAGTGTCTGTGATATAATAACTGTATAAGAATTAGCTATTACTATATGTGTGATACAGTGTTCAAGATATTTGAATTTTCTTCTTTCTTTTATTATTTTTATAAAGATATATAGTTTTATACTTAAGTATTGTTATATATTTTCCCTTTCCTTCATATTAGTTAGCATTTGAAAAAGACTCATTAAAAAGCTAGCAATTGCTTATATTTTATGAGTTAGTTTTAATGGTTTATTTACCATTGTTCCATTTTAAGTGGTACATTTGAGACCTCGGATATGTAAATTCCTGGGTTGCATTCCAGATATATGGAACTAGACATACTGGATAGAAAGTGGGACAGTCTGTGATTTAGCAAGTTCTTTGGCTGGTCCTGCTTGCATTCTCAGATTTAAGAACCAGTGCTTTAAACTACTCTGCAGCCAGTAAGGTGAGCAAAGGAAAGCTTTACAACTCAGCCTGTAGAGTCCGACTTCAGTTTTGAAAACTTGCTCTTCTACTTGTTCGCTATTAAAGGCTAAATGAATAAGTTCAACATTTTGCATTTCATTTCATTTTTCTTTTGTAAAATGGGGATAAAAGAGTTGTGAAAATTACATATTACATTACCTAAATTTTTAATTTAAACACTCAAAGCTGTACCAGCTCCAAAGGAATGCTTAAGAGAATATTAAGCATTTGCTCATATACTGTTTTGTTTTGTTTTGCTTTTTTTTTTTTTTTTTGGCACAGGGTCTCACTACATACCTCAGGTGGGCCTTAAACTCTCTGTGTAGCCCACGCTGGCCTTCAACTTGTGGCACCTCAGCCTCCTGAGTGCTGGGATTATAGGTGTGCACCACCACACCCAACTAAGTAGTCACTCGAATTCTGACAAAATAAAAATCTTTCATTGATATAAATGACAGTTACCATAGAATTCATACATTGTAAACAGTTAAATGGCTTTTCCACAGAGTTGTGTATTCAGAACCATAATAATTTTAGAAAAAATTTATATGCCCCAAATAAACTGTGCATGCTGTAGCTCTTCCATCAATTCTCCTCTCCCTGGGCCACAGGCAACCAGTAATTATATATATTTTTAAATAAGTTTGCCTCACTTGGGTATTTCATATACATTGTATATAATATATGATTCTATATAACTGATTTCTCTTAGCATTTTGAACTATTTTCAGGGTGAATCCATGTTACTGAATGTATTGTACTCCTCGTTTTTACTGTTGAATAGTATCCTATTGTATGGATATATTACACTTATTTATCTGTTCTTTAGTTTGTCTTTCTTCTGATTTTTTTTCTATTACAAACAATGCTGCTATGAACATTTGTGTATAAATAGTTTGCCTGAGTATATATTTTCTTTTGGGCACATACCTAGAAGTGAAATAGCTGGGTCGTATAGTAACTCAAGGTTGAACTTTTTGAGGAACTGCAAACTGTTTTTTAAAGTAGTGGCACCACTTTACATTCCTACTAGTAGTGTATGAAGTTTTGATGTCTCCATATCCTTGCTAATAACTGTTGTTATCTATTCTCTGACAGTCATTTTACTGGAGTATATATTCCATTCTTGATGGCTCATGATGTTCAATTTTTTTCAAGTGCTTATTAACCATCTGAGTAACTTTCTAGAACTGTGTATTTTGATCCCCTGTGCATTATTTAACCTGGTAGTTTTTAAGTTATTGGGTTGTTGCATTTCCTTACATGTTTTAGATACATGGCTTACAAAATTTGGCACCTTATCAGATATGTGATTTTCAAAATTTTTCTCTGATATTTGTGATTTTAATTACCTTCCTGAGTGTTCTTTGTTTTTTAATGTAGTTTGGATTTCCATCTAGGTTTACATGCTTCTAGTGTGAAGAATTTCCTTTAATATTTCTGCTAACAATAGATTTTCTCAGTATTTCTTTGTCTAGGAATGCATTGTTTTGCCTTCATCTGTGAAATACAATTTCACCTAAGGCCTCTATTATTTCTGGTGAGAAGTCAGTCGTGTTCTTGTCCAGGGTCCCTTGTGTGTGACAGCTGTTTATCATTTGCCTCTTTCATGCTATTCTTTTGTGTTTGCCTTTTTTTTTTAAAAATCATGATGTATCTTCATGTGATGTGTAGATCTTTTTGCCTTTATCTAACTTGGAATTTATTGAACTTCTTGTATCGATCTTAGATCGATGTTCTAATGTTTCATATCAGGGGAAGTTTTCAGAAATAATTCTTAGAATTTTTTTCTGTTCCTTTCTCTACTTCTGTCTGATAATTTCATTATGGCTATGTTGAGACATGCTCCTCATGTTGACACATGGTTACCCTTCGTTGGAAATAGAGAGTAGATGGAGCCCCATCTTTTGGGCCACTCCCATTCCTCTGGCATATCTCTGGCTCTGTCTCCACAGTCTTAGTCATCCCCTTTTCACATCTACACACTAACTCATAACACGGCATTAGGTTTTATTTTTAATCCTCAAAAAAAGATGGATGGGTATTTTGGATGTACAATCACAGATGATAACAGTGGTGATAAAAGATATATTATAAAATAACTACTTTCCAAGATTTAATTTTCCTAATTTGATATTTTCACTATTTTCTCTAAAGGAAATAAGTGATTAGCTCTTCGTTGTTTAATATTAATTCAAAATAGAAAGTAACTTTATAATTATTTATAGTCATTCTTTGCAATAGCTACTTTTGTGATAGTTTTGTAGTCATTGATTAACGGAGTTATCACTGGTATCTGAAATGATTGGAAACTTGAATATCTATCTCACTGTTACATGTATTTCTTTTCTTCCCCTGCATCCTGGAAACAGATAAGAAAAAATGGACTGTCAAAAACAAATGTCCATGTTTATTGTTTTGCATTAGGTTACAAGCAAGGTAAACATATCATCTGATTCTGAAATTAGGAAGTGAAACACTGAAATTTGATTTGAATCAAAACAGTAGTTTTGAGGAAAGAGTCTTGCTGGTATTTGGTAACTCAAGCATTTATACTAGCAATACAAGAAATACTAATATATAATTTCTCTGAGAAACCTTAGGATAAATGCTCAAAAGTTGTAGATAATTTCTACTTTCTCTTTCCTCCACCCCCATCTAATATATATCTGGTTGTGATTTTTCAAAAGTCAGTTTCATTTATGATAACTTTGCTGAATGAAATTTTTGCCACTCAATCTAGTTTGTGTATGTTTCACCAAATTTAAATGACATTTTAAAATATCAATAAGATGCAGGCTTCAGGCAAGTTTAGTTTTAATCTATACTTTAATTCAGAATAACATTTTAAAAACATATTAAGCTATTATTATTTTTATACTTTTATTTTGTTATCAACCAATAAAATACTTAAATGTTATTCTGGAAAATTATCTGCAACGTGTATGAGGAGAAAAGGATAAATTTAAAATTTAGTATCTAGATATGACATACATATATGGGTATCTAATACTGTAACTTGATAAACATCTCTTCAAATTGTACTAATGTGATCAACACAAAAACATCTTTTCTAAAAAATGAAAACCCTACAGTTCAAAAATGTAGCCTTTCTAAATGCCCATTAAAAGCTCACACACAAACGCACACACACGAAGACATACACACACACTCATACACAAACACACATACACAAAAGCATATACCTAAGAATTACATTTGTCACAAACGGACAAAAATTTAAGTGTCACTAAGAGGGGTGTTGCAATAGGTCAGAATCAAGAAAAGTATTCATCAGACTAGGATTTAAAGCATGTGGCTGAAAAATCATTTTGTGGAAGTCACAGGATCTCTTGGAAAATATTCTAAACCTTTCGATCTTTTACAGACACATTTTTAAAGAGACATTTTCTTTTACCATTATATTATTTATTATTAGGTTTTTGTGCTAAGTAATGATTACATTTATTGTGGGGAGTTGGTACATATATGTAACACATCTTAATTTCTCTCGACCCCTACCCTTCCCATCCCTCCCACCTCCTTCCAATTCTTGGTTCCCTTCTCTTTTGCAAAAGCTCTATTTCTGTTTTTCCTTCTTTTTTTTCCTTCCCCTTCCCTTCCCTCCCCTATTGTTCCCTTTCTTGTTCTTCCCATTTGAAACATATCTCCCTACTTCCTATTATCTATCTTTTATTTTGCTCTTTATATATTGAGTTTCTTGTATAAGAGGAACCTTGCAATATTTAAGCTTGCATGTCTAATTTCTTTCACTTTATATTATGGTATCAAGGTGCATTCATATACCTTCTAATGCTTCAAATTTATTGTTGTTTATGGCAGAATATTACTTCACTGTATATACATACCATATCTTCTTTATCCATGCATCTGGGAATGCACATATAGGCCATTTCCAAGATTTAGCTATTATAAATTGTGCTGCTATGAATAAGGGTATACATGTATCAAAGTAATAGGATGATTTGAACTCTTTGGGGAAGACACCTAGAAGGGGAATAGCTGGGTGAAATAAAATTTCTACTTTTAGTATTAGGAGGAGTCATGCTGGCTTAAATTCCTACCAGTAATGTAGAAGAGTTCCTTTTTTTCGCCACAGCCTTACTAGCATTTGTTATTATTTGATATCTTGATGATAGCTACTTTTCTCTGGAGTAAAATAGTATCTCAGTGTTGTTTTAATTTGTATCTCTATAGTGGAGAAAGATATTGAACATTTTAAAATGTATTTATTGGGCATTTGTACTTCTTTCGAGAAGTGTTTATTCATTTCAGTTGACTGTTTATTGATTAGGTCTTTTATATTGGTGGATGTCTAATTTTTTGAGTTCTTTATATATTCTAGATGTTAGTCCTCTGTCCAAGGAATAGCTGGCAACTTTTTTCCCCATCGTTGTAGATTGCCTCTTCAATCTGTTGTCGTTTCTTTTCTGTGCAGAAGCCTATTAATTTTATATAATCCCATTTATTGATTCTCTATAGTATTTCTTGTGCCATTGTTGTTTTATTTCAGAAAGACTTTGCCTACACATATGTCTTCAAGACTTTTACCTAATTTATCTTCCAGAAGATTACATGTTTTTGTTTTTAGACATTTGATCCATTTTCATTTTAGTTTAGTACATAGCAAGATAAATGAGTCTAGATCCAGTCCTCTCCATGTGGATATCTAGTTTTTCCAAGACCATTATTAAAGAGACTCTCTTTTCCTCCAGGGTGTATTTATGGCCCCTTTGTCAAAGATGAAATAGCTGAATGTGCCTGGGAATGTTTCTGCCTCCTCTGTGCTGTTCCATTGATTCACATACCTCATTTCTTGACAGCACCAGTTATTTTTTTTTTTTTCTTTTTTGTCAGAAGCTTTGTAATATAACTTCAAATCTGGAATTACGATGCTTCTTGCTTTGCTTTTGTTACCCAGGATTGCTTTTGCTATTCTGGGTCTCTTCTTCTATGTGAATTTTATAACTTTCCTCTAGGTCTGTGAGGAGTAAATTAGTATTTTGGTTGGGATTGTGTTAAACCTATGTATCAGTTTTGGAAGTATATACATTTTGATTATGCGTTCTGCCTATCCAGGATCACGGGATGTCATACCATTTTCTGATGTCCTCTTTGAGTCCCTTTTTCAGAGTGATAAAGTTTTCATTGTAGATGTCCTCCAGTTCCTTGGTGAAGTTAATTCCTAGGTATTTAATTTTTCTTCATGCTATTGTGAATGGCATTGTTTTCGTATTTTTTAATCAATGAATTATTTATTAGTGAATAGGAATACTATTCATTTTTTTGTGTTGAATTTGTATCCTCTATGTTGCTGAATTAGGTTATTAATTTTAGGAATCTTTTGGTAGATTTTCTTGTGTCTTGTAAGTAGAGGATCATGTTATCTGCAAATAATGATAATTTGACTTCCTTTCCTATACATATCCCTTCTATTTCTTTCTCTCGCTTGATTTTTGCTGGCTAATGTGTTGAGGACTGTGTTGAACAGGAGAGGTGACAGTGGGAATTTTTGTCTTGTTTCTGAGGGAAAGCTTTCTCCAATTAATATAATATTGGTAGTAGGTTTGTCATAAATGACTTTTATTAGATTGCAACAAGATCATTCTATACCTATTATATTTGGGATTTTTATCTCGAATAGATGTTTGTTTTGTCAAACGATTTTTCTTTGCCTATTGAGATGATCATCTCTTCGATTCTTTGAATATCTTTACCTTTCTTTGTAGTTTCCATTTCACTGATTTCTGGTCTGATCTTTATAATTTCCTTTCTGTTCTGCCTCTAATTAAACAACACACCCTTGAATAACAATGGGTCACAGAAGAAATCAAGAAAGAAACAAGACAATTCCTAGAATTAAAGGATAATGCCAACACAGCATGCCAGAACTCACAGGACTCCGTGAAAGCAGTCCTAGGAGGGAAGTGTATCGCTGTGAATATCTGCATTAAAAAAACCAAAAACCAAAAAACAAAAAAAAACAGAATGTGCTCAAATAAATAACCTGATGCTTGCACATCAAGATCCTAGAAAAACAATTGAAAAGGCACTTTCTGCGAATCTGTGGATATTCGAGACCCTCATATAAAATGGCCTGGTCTTGTGGTTAACCTATACACATTCTCTTGTATATTTTAGATCAACTCCAGATTAACTACAATAATGAATACAGTATAAATATTATGTAAACTACTGCTATAATGTCTTATGTAGTAAATGATAACAAATTATCATACATGTTTAATGAAGACATACTTTTTTGAAATATTTTAGTTCAGCGATTGGTTGAATCTGTGGAAGTGGAGGGCTGACTTTAATCTAATTTCAGTGTTTGACAGTTTTATATCAGTCTTCTTGCTTTTGAATTTCCCTTCAGTTGTGGTCATATTTTAAGTGTGGTGCATGAGATTCTCATTTCCTTGTACAGGATCCAGAAATCATTAAAAAACTGATTGTCAAGAATTTGTTGTAAATGAATTTAAGCCCTGTAATGGCTTGATTTTAATGAGTCTGAGTCGTCAGTAAATTTGAGAGAATAAGATTTGTGAAAGACTTTGTCAAAGCAGATACATAGAAAAATAAGTATTGAAATTTCAAACCATTAAAGATGGCAACTTGGTAAGAAATGAAGGAATCTGTCTTCTTGTAATTAACCAATTTTAGTTCTCTGAATTTTCTTCGTTAAATTTCTCTAGAATATGACTCCTACCTTATTTTAATGATTAGAAATAGCAGAGTCATCCGAATAAAAACATATCTCCAGCATGACACCTTTAAATTTATGCCCTCCCACTCTCATAGGCTGGGTCCTGAACATTTCTGACAAAATAGCTCACTGACTTGATTTCCATTTGAACAAGTTCACAACACGCTGTCCCAAAGATGCTGCTCCAGTGTATCAAATACTTTGCTATGACAGACTTTAAAACAATCCAGGTACAAAAGGAACATTCCGACCATCTTTCTTGTTCACAGAGGCAGGAGATGAAATTCCCAAATAAAGGATGCTTTTCCTATACCAAAAGCATTGTGTATTCTTTTCATGAAGAAGAGGAAGTCGAGGCTGAGAATAATTTGTAAAAACTCCATTAAATTAACCCTTTTCTTCTTGGTCACTTCTCCATGTAGTTACTACCCTCACCTAAGCCTCTTTGCCTTATCACATTGTCACAATTTACTGATCTGTGTCCAAGACAATATTTTTCAATTCTGTGTTTTTGGCTCTTCATTTTATGAGGATGACATCTATTTTATGTAATGCTTACGTTCAATAAACTTGTATGTTTAATCCTGTTAATCGGACTCATTTCCATTTAATTCTCAAATCTAGCCCAAACTCCAAGAAAGTGGAGGTAAAATTTCACTCTGCCTACATAAGTAAGATGACCCAGTTTACTTTAATTATGCTGACATCTTATTGCCATTGTAATGTTGATGAATCTTAGTAAATGTAAAGCTCCTCGTAATTTCATTCTTGTCGTGTCAAGTATTTCTCTGTCTAATTCTAGATATCAAAGTCAAGTTTCATGAAAACATTGTCACAAAGTCTACTTTATAGTGCATAAATATTTCTGTACCGATACAAACATTTGACACAATATTGTAAAAATTTCTGATTAGATATTTTTAATACTTAAACAAAATATACATGCTCACACATATGAACACTTTTCGGGCACATTCACTTATGATAGCTCATTTAAGTTTACTTGACTGAAGCAAATCATGCATTGATAGTTCTTCTTTCTTATAAAAAAATTAAGTCCCGTTAATTAAAATTTTGGCTGAAAAATGGCAGATAAACAAAGCTTATTTGAGTCTAAGTCTACTGTCTTTTTTCACCTTTTGAATGTTCCCTAAAATATAAGCTTTGATTATGCTGTTTTTAACTGATCAGAGACTTCCTGAAAGTTAGAAATGTGTAAAATGTAACATGGGGATTGTAATGGACGTTATCACAGAGATGGTTGCAGAAGTGGGGGGAATGGATGAAATTTCCTGTGGTTAGAAAGTCTAAAGTGGTAAGAGTACAAACACTCTTTTTTTTTTTTTTCCCCAAAAATGTTTGTGATGTGAACTTGAAGTGAAAAACAGGGAGATGAGTGCTAAACAGTAGTCTTCTTACTGACTTTTGGGCACTGCATGATAAAATTTCTGATGAATGCATGTTTTCAAAGTAGCATTTTTGTGATCTGATGAGATAGGTACAAGTCAGGTGGGAGAAGAAGAAGAAATAACCAAAAGCAAAGCAGCATAGAGCAATTTTCTATAGCTGTAGGGAGTTAGAGAGGGCAGGTACAGGCAAGTTAGTCTTACATGCCCCCATCAAAAACAGGGGAAGTTCTCTGGGAAAACTGTGTGTTTCAGTGATAAAAAGAGTTCTAGATAGCATAAATTACTGCATTTTGTAGTACCTAAAATACCATCCATTATAAGGTGAACTACACTTTTTATAAACCAGCAATACTGAAAACTGATGCTAATGGAGTGCCAATAAAATGTAGTGTTTTCACACTGAATTTTATTCTGTATTTAATGACAGGTTTCTTTAGATGGGCTTCTTCCATTTATGTACCCCTCTGGCGTACATAAGTGGAAGATGTAAGCAATGTAAATTTAAGGTATTATTAAAATGATTTCACATTCATGGTCTGATCTATTGAGTCACTTTTCAGATCAACTGATCATTTGTGAAAATGTATCCTCTATGGTATCAGGAAAGTTGATGATAACAGCATTTTATTGCAGAAAGGAAAACGTGTCCATTGTCTCTGATTATCTTCAGTGATGTTGAATAGCATATGGCAGTTTGTTTGTGATGCTCACAGATGGCTAAAGGAAAGTAGATAGGTAGGTAGGTGGATGGGTCGAAGCAAAGAAGGATGACAGACTCTGGTGCAGCTCCCCGGAACCACTGAACTGGCTCTTTGACCTACTTCCCTTGTTCCACCCCCTGCCTGCTTTATCTCTCCTGACTCTGTTTACCTTTTTTTGGTGTACGTACATCCTCTTTAGGCTATATTAACTCCATCTAGCAAAGTGTGTACTTTGTCACAAGGAAAGTTTGGAATTATTCCTGTTGGCCTGATGTTAGACTCCAAAGTTCCTATTCTAATGTTTTATACATTCTCATAGGAAGCAATTCAGTAAATTGCTGGTGCTGATACTTAAAATGGCAGAGGAAAAGAAAAAGCGCAGTGCAAATAATACACACAAGATAAGTAATTATAAATTACTTTGTACTCAGCAGTTCTACAATCAACCTAAAAATATAGACTTATTTCTATATAATACTCAAACTTTCTCAGGAACCTGATGCTATTTATTAACTGCTCAGGAATGCTTTTATTTAGATGAAGAAAGATATCATAGTGAAATATATTTCTTACAGAGTAGTACATTCAATTATACATAATATTAGCACTTTTTTTAATATCTGGTTAAAAGTGAATAGAAATGACGAAATATTAAAGATATATTTGTGTGTATTGACTATCCCAGTTTAGTATTTCTAGAACATTTTAATCTATTTATAAAAATGGGATAATTTATGTTTTGGATTTTATATTTTACCTTCTTCTATATATTACAAGTTCTTGCTGTATATTTTGTATTCACTTTAGCATATACTTACTTTTGATGTTTTTGTTGTATCAATGAATTAAAACAATATACTTAATTAATTTTGAAAGTCTTAAATGTATTTAAGTGGACATTTAGGGTAAAACGAATGGTAATTGAATTAATTTTTCTACAAATGACAACTATCAGAAGCCAATGCAAGCAAATATTTATTTATAGAATTTTAAAATGAAGAACCTTTTACTAAATTGAAGAACAAAATATTATTCAGTATTAGTATTTGTTATAGTTTATATCTGGATGTTTTCTCAAACTCTCATGCACTCATAGGTGGGGCTTTGGGGGTGATTGGATCATGGATGTGTCATAGTCTTCAGAAGATAAGTCCACTGAAGAGTTTATAGCTAAATGTGATGTTGGGAGGTGAAGGCTGATTGGAGGAAGTGGGTCACTGAGGAGTTTCTGGAAGAGTCTATGTCCCTCTCTTCTCTTTTCCTCTCTCTGCTTCCTGCTGCCATGCTATGAGCTGTTTCTTCTCTGCTATGCCAGCCTTGGACCCAGCTGACTATGGACTGAAAATTCCACCAAATAATATATATATATATATATATATATATATATATATATATATATTTTTTTTTTTTTTTTTTTTTTTTTTTTTTTTTTTTTTTTTTTTTTTTTTTTTTTTTTTTTTTTTTTTTTTTTTTTTGTGCTAGGTATCGAACTCAGGGCCTAGCACTTGGTAGGCAAGAGCTCTAACACTGAGCTAAATCCCCAACCCTGTGAGCCCAAATAAACCTTTCCTCTGTTAAGCTGTGGGTGTTGAATATCTTGTCCCAACACAGCAACAAAAAAACTAAGACAGTATTCAATAATATAATATGGCATATATATATATATATATATATATATATATATATTCAATAATATAGCTATTATTTATTTAGAGTTATTCAGAAAGATCGTCCTGTCTGACAAATAATAAGCAATAACTAGTTGATAAATAGTGAATGAGCATAGATATGTTAAAAGGACAAACGTATCCTCCTGGGTAGCCAGAGAGTAAGCAAACTTTTCAAATGTTTTACTGTCACCAGTAAGCTGGAGCTGAAGCTGGGCCAGACCTAAGATTATTTAATTAAAATTTAGAAATACAATTTTATAATGTATTTACAAAATTAAACACACTAAAATATTTTAATGACGAACTGTAATATACTGTATTGCATGCTTGTAATCTATTATATTTCCTGCCAGTTTAACCTGGATTCCCTACACTTCGGTATAATTTACCTGTTATCATTTCAAGACATTTTCCTAAACTCTTGCTACTTAGGGATTAGAAATATTATGGTTCTCTACAGATTTTTTTTTTTCAAGAAACATTTCTGTGTTTATCTGTTCATAGAAAAGAGAAGTAATTGAAACTAAGGATATCTTCTAGTAGATTCGTAATGAACAGACTCATGATGAATTCTACTATGGTAACACCCAAATATATATTTTAAGAATTTGTCATAACATTTTTGATGGAGCAAAACTTTTATTTGTAGTTAGTAGGTTTTTCTAGTGTACTAGTGACTGCACAGAAATTTGGAGAAAAATGGTACCTAAATGTTTGAAGTGAAACTGAATCAGGCCAAGATAAAATAACAAATAATACTTGGTTAGGATTAAGTATTGGCTCAACTAGTTTATATCCCCTAATAGTGTCATTTTAAATTAAAACCAACATATTAAATTTTTTCATACAAAATAACTAGAAAATATAATTAGAGGACATAGTGATAACAATTTGGTCTCTCTTGTTATAAGTTCCAAAATCATCACAGTACTGTATTTTTGACTGAATTTAAAATAAAACTTACATAGATTCAGAAATGGGAAGCATAAATGCAGGAATGATATTTCATTGAGAGTAATATATAGGAACATTAGTTGAAGGGTTTTTTTTGTTGTTGTTTAGATTTCAAATTTTCGCGTATTTGTGGGGGTGGTTATTTTGTCTTTTGCTGAAGTATTGTGATATAACCTGAGGAGTAGCCCAGCCAGGATGATCTGAAGCAAATGCCGAGCCCTGCCTCTGGACTTAGAAGTTATTCAGTGGTATTACACACTGTGCCGCTATAAACATGAGTGTGCATATATCGCTGCTGTATGATGCTTTTAATTCTTTGGGGAAGATACCAAGAAGTGGAATAGCTGGGTCAAACTGAAAGTGTAAATAAAGACTAACATGTATTATATTGGGAAAGTGAAGAAAATGTCCAAATGGGAAAGGGAACTTGGGGGGGGGCAAGAGAAATAAGAAATGGAAGGAAAAAAATGGAAATAAAGCTTTTGTAAATAAGGAGGGAGGAGGGGGTGAAGGCAGGGACTGGAATGGGAAGAAAAGAAGCGACAAGATATATCACGTACAGGTACAAATCCCCTGTGATGAATGTTATCACTATGTACATCTAAAATGTACCATTAAAATAAAATTAAAAAAAAAAAGAAAAGTTATTCAGTGGGTTTCAGTGATAGAGTGCATTGTGGTAATTTCCCACAGATACCCTTACATTATAAGCCTAACCTTGCTTTATAAGCACTCTTGAAGAAAGAATATACAAGAACATAGATAGTAAGTCTGGCCTGAGTGCAGATGAATCCAATAGACTTATAGCACTGTAACAGATTTTTTAAGGAAAATAATTTCACACAAGGGAATTAAAACATTTTTGTGGAAATATTATATGCATAATATATTACTTGGGAATTTTAAAGTATGAAAATAATTAATTTAATTTTTAAAGGCAATCTACACATTTTAATTGTATTTCAACTTATCTGCAAAGATAATACGTTCTCTCTCAGACTGTTTTATGATATTTGAGCAAGACATGACAGATTCAACTGAAATGATGACTTTTTAAGTAAGTATAGATAGCTATATTAGTAAGCACTTTTCTCAGTCTGCCGTTGGTACCTTGGGAACTTCTTGCATCTTTAGATGACTTGTAAATGAAGCCTTGAATTCTACAGAGGCAATTATATTTCTTCATACCAAGTTTCCCTTTTTAAAATTTTAACAAAATTCACTATCAAAGACACTAATGGGTTATTATCTTCTCTTTTCAAACTAGTTATAGGACTTAATAGCTTCTACTCCTTTGACAGTATCATTTTTCCCCAATAGGAAAATAATCAACCAATTACTTGTGGTGACATTTCCCTTTCTTTCTCCCTCTCTCTCTCAGCTTCTCTCTCTCTCTCTCTCATTGAATTTTCCATTTAGAATGTCCTCCAAATTGAGAGAAAGGACAATCTTCTTTAAATTTAAAATGATTGCCCAAATTGATTTATTTCCCTTCTCTCTCCTTTTATTACTGTTTGCATTCCCGTGAGCTCAAGAATTCTTTATAAATATTTCTCTTTTAAATGCTTTAAGAAATCAAATGTAGAGTTGTGCTTTGGGGACACAATACTTCAATCTCTTAGATGTCTACATTTTGCCTAGAAATAACTCAATTGATATATTAAAAAAAAGTCTACCTCATCACTGAAAGGTCCTTCCAACTGGCTGAAATTTAAAGGAGTATTTTCTACCAAAAAAAAAAAAAAAGTTCAGGGTGCATTGAGAAAAATGGAGCACAAAACAGATACATTTCTCTGTGTACCAAAGAGGAGTCTCTTGTGATAGTGTTTAAAAATTTCTCATTTTCTCCCAGAACCCTGCTATCTACCTGCATTCTAAGAGGCAGTAACCAGAAGTGAGAATATGCTGAGCACAATTCTCAGTGAGGGAGAAACCAGTCTTACCACACTCAGGGATACTCCACTATCTCAATGACTTTTCTCATCGCTGAGACAAAATACTCAATGTCCAAAGTTAAAGGAGGAAATCTTTATTTCAGCTCATAGTTTGTAGAGGTTTCAGTCTATAGTCGGCTGGCTCTAAGGCAGGGTGGCATGGCAGAGGGGGCTCACAGAGGAGAAACGGACCCTAGCAAGCGGGCAGGAGACAGTGAAACAGCAAGCAGCAGCAAGTAAGCAGCAAGTAACAGGTGGCAGCAGCCAGCTGCATCTTCCCTTTATCCCTTCCAGGTTACCTCCTTTTGGAGTGGTACCACCCACACCCACGGCAGGTCTTCTCATTATCTACATCCAGAACTATGTCAAACCAATCAGTAGACTGATTTAGTAATCACACGCCTTTAATCTCAGCATCACACACTCTAGATCCAGCCACTCCTGAAAACCTCACCTATGACTGCATGAGGTTTTGGAGGGGCATTAAGACACAAACCATAACATCCACTGACCATGACAAATGGGCACCACAACTTCTTATCCTCCTTATCATGTGGCTGCACATCTTGTCCTTTCCTAGCTTCATATCTCCTCTAGATGGGAAACAAGACTTCTTGCTTTTCCTCCAAAATCTATACTTACTGTAGATGAACTCTCTCTGTAGCAATGTCAGGGAATATCATACCTCCCTTTTGCATTATTATTGAGAGTTACATTATATTTGCTCGCATAAGGATTAGATTAATGTCTGTCATCTAAAATGCAAGGTGCATAATGATAGGTTTCTCATCTGCTTTTGCTCACTACTTTGTAGCAAACACAGTAGCATTTATGTCGTAGTTGATCCAGATACACAAGTTGTAGTTTTGAGACAGGAGGAAGAGAACATACTCTAACAAATCACTTGAATTTGAGTATTACAAACCATTGCCCCAAAGTTCATGAGTAATTCTCTGCCACAGACATTTTCATTGATTGTATCACTCTTAGACACTGGATCCCGCCATTCTCACTAATCCTAACTTTCTCCTATTACCTAATGTGGTTTCTGACTACCAATTTCTATTTCTTTTCTTTGTGGAGAACATAATGTAGTTTTATTTTTGCTTTTGGATCTTCTTACCATGATCTGGCTGTTAGGTGAGGAGTATTTCCAGTTTTCTCTCATGACACTCCACAGCTGTTTCATAAATATAATTGTATATTCCCTTGATATGAATAATGCTGACAAAATGTAAAATCAGAGCAATAATTATTTTTTTATGAAGGAGGGTGTCCACATGTATATTTCTTACGCATATATGGATGTTATATAAATATATAATGTGTACATTATTGCTTATGTGAACTTAAAAGTAGTTATCTTTGGTGAATATTCTATCATCATGAATATATGTAGATTCTAAAGTGTTTACACTATGATTTTATTAGTCATTTTTTTTGTGGCTAGGACAAAATACCCAACGTTCACAACCGAAAGGAGGACGGGTTTATTTGCCTCACAGTTTCCAGTGGGTTCAGTCCCACACGGCTGGCTGCAAGGCAGAGGGGCATGGTCAGAAAGGCACAGTGGGGGAAAGCCGCCTAGCCCCTGGTAGCCAGGAGAGAGGGCAAGGCGCAGTCGCCCTCTCGGGCCACATATGCATTGACCCATTTCCCACCAGGCCCCACCTGCTAACAGCCCATTGAGCCGCTAACCCCATGGGTGGATGAGTCCACAGATGAGAATAGTCCTCATGGATCAGTCACCTCTGGACCACAGGAAATCTGGCCACGCTGGGGCACACTTGTAACCCCAATACTTGGAAGGCTGAGGTAGGAGGATCCTTGTGAATTCAAGGAGATGTTGTACTACATAGCAAGACCGTGTCTCAAAAAAAAAAAAAAAGAGAGAGAGAGACTTTTGGGGAATATTTTATGCCGTGGAGCTATTGAGGGGAAGAGCAGAGGGAGAGGTGCATTGCAGGACTGGGAGTCCACGTTGAAATTTGGGCACAGGGGTGTCTGGGGATCTGAGAAGGAACTCACATACCACGTCCCAGGTACTCTGTATTTTTACTAACAATGTGACACAAATACAATTTCAGAAAACATGTAGTCTGATCATTAATTTCTGCGTATGTTAAGCTATCTATAAGTATCCGTAAGTTCAAAAACATCACATAACCTCCTAGTCAATAAGAAACATATAAGTATAGCACGTAACTTCTAGTAAACAGGGAGCCCGTTTTCAACACAGCCTGCAAGAAGCCAGTAACTCCTGGAACAATACATGGAAAAGTCCTTGTGTGCAGGACACCTTCTCAATTAGCTCAGTTTGCCGAGTCAGCCATGTGTATGATTCCTGGACTCAGGGCTCTACGCCAATCTTATATCTAAACCATAACGATGATACAAGTGTGATAAAAAATACGTTACATTTTTTAAAAAGTGTTAGAAACTAAATTCTGATGATCTTTTTTTTTCTCTTAACCTTGGTTTTTCAACAAAGTAATTCAAGTATATCTGATGTGATACAGATTTCTAATTAGGACCTCAAATTCTATCAATTTCAAAACATTAATAACTTGACTTACCCTGAAAATTAACTCACACTATTAAATTAAAATGCTTAAAACACAGCAGGACTTACATTATGTCTGTTTTCTCCCATTTAGATTTAATTTACTCTGTCCGTTGTACTTATGATTAGAATAAACAAGATACTGATATTTCCAAGCCCGTATAATTTTTCTACTGACAAATAAAACACGAAGGAGGAAAAAATAGCTTTCCATCCCCAGATAGTCTAGCTTGTTCGCCTCTGATGAAACCATTAACTGGGAGTGGAAACATGAACAGGAAGCATGGTAGGCTGAGGCAGGAGGACCACAAGTTTGAGTCCCGCCTGGACAACTTAGTGATTTAATGAGACCATGTCTCAAAATATTTTAAAACAGGGAGCTGGGAATGTAGCTTAGTCCAAAGGCCCTGGATTCAATTCCTAGGAGACCCCCCAGGAGACCTCCTAGAACCCTAGACCTCTGAGAGAGAGAGAATGAGATGGGGGGAGGAGAAAGAGGAGAATAACAAGAAGAAGAAGAAAAAAAAAAGCAGAGGAGAGAGGAGGGGAGGAAATGGAAGGGATAGAAATGCAAGGGAAGGAAGGGAAGAGAAGGGAAGAAAAGGCTAACTCCATGCTATCTGGAAGTCCATACTGTTGCTAAGCACCATTTTTGCTGTTCCACATCTAAACTACGGAAGTCTTCATCAGCAAAGATAGCATTCACTGAATTCGTACCACAGCTTTTTCTTGTAGTTCCAGCACTAACTAGTGTTTTCTGCATGACAGGGTTTGAGGTGGGTGGAAGGAGGGTGAAAGTGGAAAGGTTGACATCTTTACCTTGAGCATATTGTAATGAGTAAAGATATCAAAGAATGAAAGCATATATTCTAAACTAGGTATTAGAAATAACTAATCATTTTTCCAACCTACTGAAGTAATAGTCTGAGTTCAGGAAGAAGAGAAAAATGAAAGAATGCTAATGAAAATAAAAAGGAAATTATAACCCAGAAAAAAAAAAGCAGACTGTAAAATTAACCTTAAGAAATAAGAGTCTTGACTTTTAGTAACTATTAGGAAGACAGGAGAGAGATTTTAGGGACATATATTTCACATTTAGAGTTCAAATTTATATGATCTGAGAAACTACAAATTGTCGCATTAATTTAGACCACCTTTGCATGGCAGTTCTACATGCTACACATATACATAATAGTGTGAAAAATGTTTGAGAGTGTAAACATCATATTCTCAATTCAGAAGTGTCTACTTCCAGCAGCGTGGGAGAGGAATGCAATTGTAAAGAAGAATGCAGAGGGCTGCACATGTATAAATGATATTTTATTTCCTAATCTATGGATAGTAAATAATTTTCTAATAATTTTTGAGTTTTTAACACACTTGCTGTGTTTCAATAACTTAAATTTTAAATAATAACCTAGTTAAGAAAAAACGAATACTTTTGTCATTGTACATATTTTTAAAACATTTTTGAAAATTAAAATTTGTATTTTAATTAAAGATGAATGAAATCTGAGATACTCTTTGTGTACCTAAACAAAAATGGTATTATTCATTAGTTCATTTCGTCTGGCTACTTAATTTAAAACTGTTCGTGTGGTCATGTACCACACATAGACACATTTCAGTCATAAAGAGCAACATATACAATAGTGGTCTCGAAAGGTCATAAAAGAGATGAAGAATCCCTGGCTTGCTGACATTGTAGCTGCCACAACACCGTGCACAATGCATTGTCCATGGGTTTTTAGTGATGTTGGTATAAAGAAATCTACTGCATTGCTGGTCGTGTGGAGATAGAGCATAGGCAGCTGTGGAGGCACACACTTGTATTTCCTGCACTACGAGAGGCTAAGGCCAGTAGATCACAAGTCTGAGCCAAGCCTGAGCAATTTAGCAAGTTACTGTCTCAAAAGACAAGGAAAGAGAAGAACAGAACAGAGCAGAACAGAAGCATTGGGGATGTAGCTCAGTGGAAAGGCCCTGGGTTCAACCTCCAGTTTTGTTTAAAAAAAACAGAAAACAAAAGTATAGCACATGTAATTATATACTGGACATAGTATTGAGTAATGGTAATACATATAATGCTGGCTTACATATTTACTGTACTATACTTCTTATCATTAAACTACACTCCTACTGCTTACTTTTTAAGTTGATTGTAAAATAGTATCCCCAGTTACATTTGCTATAGCAAAATCTACCTTGTGTTTATTCCATCTCTTGACTACCTCAAGGTATCAGGTCAAGTGATGATTATTCAGAATCAGTAAACTCTTCTTGTGGCACAGAAATTGACATGCACAAAAATAAGCTTATTGTCCTATGAAGCCTATGAAATATATAACTGATTTTTAATCCACTGATAGTAAAGAAAAGACATGAATAAACAATTCACAAAATAAGGTAAACTGGCTGATTCTTGAAGCTGGCAATAGATTAGTTTTACGTGGGTTAACCTTTTGGCCTCTCCTGGATTTTGGAAATACGTGAACAGGATGAATTACAGAAAGTGGAATCCATGTTTAATACTCAGTTTGGTGATCAGTTTTTCAGCATGTACTCAGGAAATGACTGAAGCCTCCTGCAGCCAGGAGCAATTACAAAAGAGCCCCGCCGTACCTGCTGTTCTCGGCCCCTGTCTGTCACACATGTACAAAAGGAGGCATTAGCGTGGACGTAGGTTTTTGCTCCTTGTTGTCTGCAGGTCTTTCTTTTCTTTTTTTCATATTAATACAGTTTGACGAGGTTTGTGAGGATTCCTTTGAAGCTCCTGCAACTATTCTGGATATCGTTTGAAGTTTTATTTATATATAGTTTTGCTCTAGATTTTTGAATATGAGTGTACTCAATTTGTCCCTGTGGAAATTGGTTTCCTCGTTCTCTTTTATTTTCTGCTTTTCTGTTTCTCTTGTGGTTATATTTCTTTTTTTTTTTTCCCTTGTGGTTATATTTCTTTTGGTCCACTCTTTTAAGAAACTGACTATGTGAGAAAGGAGTTCCAGGGGAGAGGAAGGTGGGCAAAATGGGCGTGGGTGGGGTATTTCAGTCCAAATGAACTCCATCTGTGTCTCCAAAAAGCGATCATCTTGGGCCTCCTTCTTTCGCCGATCACACTGCGTAGTCTTGGTTGTGTGTTGGCATGATCATCCACTCATTAAGCCAATCTGTGAGTCAGAATGGAGCCTCTGTGGATTTCAGACACTTTCTGTCCACAGTGCATTCAAAGGAAATTTTGTTTTCCTGTGTGTAATACAAAAACCAATGATCTGCTGAGAATAAGGCTTTGCGATTACAAGAATAAATTCAATTTAATTTTTGTTGCTTCTAAATTATTTTGGAGTACATTTTTAAACTCAAGAGACATTGAAACACATTAACATTGCAAAGAATTTGATTAATAAGGCATGTCTTCAAGTTCTGTAAAGATTAGAAAAATCAACCATTAACATTCTTCATAACTAGTACTTTGTAGAACATTGTTTGGCATATTTTTTTGGTTCACATATTAAGCCTGTTTCTAAATGTTGTAAAAGTTCAGAAAATACTTAAAAATTAAATATAGAAGGAACAAGAGAGCATGTCATTGATTCATTTAGGTTTAATATAAGAAATATGATTTGTAATAAATCTCAAAAAGTTAAATACTTATATATACGGTTTTTTCCATATGAATTCCCGTTATGGATGGCATATAAATACTTGTATTTTATTTGGAAATACATGAGAAAATAAACTATATACATTATAAATACAGCATCTCCTATATGGTAGCATATGTGTTAAACGATATTGCTTATGCTTTGAAACAAACAAAAAAGATAAAATATGTCTCCCTTTTTCCTTAAAGCATCCTATAGGATCAAGATTTTTTATTTCTATTTCCTTCTATTTTCTGAAGCTTTGTACTCAAATTACCTTTCTCATTAAAAGCAAATTAAATCATAATTCTTCCCAGGCAAATACACATATACACATAAACAAGCATGATTTGCATTACAATTAGAAGTCTTCCCACTTTAGTCAAAGAATATGAGAGTCAAAGGATTTGCATACTTGGATGATATTTGAAATCATAATTCAAAATATATATCAGTGTACCCAGAGGGTATTAAAAATTCATTTCGAGTATCAGTCCAAACTGTCAGGTAATTAAGCTACCATTTTATTGCATGGCATGACGATAGAGACCTCTGTTTTCTTTATTGTTCTGACAGCAATAAAATGTCTTGACACTATGTTTCCTGAAACTAATTGCCAGCAGAAGAAAAGTTTAAGAAAATCACAGTTAAATAAGAAAATTTGTCAATGTTAACAAACATCTTTAAAATAATTTTTAAAAACAAAGAAGCAATTTGTTGTATATATGCTGTTGCACAGTTTTGGAAATATTTCACAAGTGTTAATAGATTTGATCAACACAGGGACCTACGAATATGACCATCATTTTTTATAGGAATAGGAGTAAATATATACCATAAAATATAATCTGTTAATTACTTTTAATACTATGATTGGAAAATACAGTAAAATTTGAGCTCAGTAACTCTAAGACCAACCAAAGTATTAAACGTGTCGTTTTTAATGTGTAATTTCATGTTAATTTTATTTGAATGATTTTATATTACTGGTAAATAGAAAAAGGCCTGGAAATCTTGGATTGGAACATTATTTTTATGCTATGTTAAATAGAGCATGCTTAAGCATTTCAAGTCCTCTTTTTTTTTCCTTTTTGGTTTTTTGAAACAGTGTCTGACTATGTAGTTCAGGCTAGTTGTGAACTTACTATATAGCACAGACTGACTTGGGAATCCTCTTGCCTTAGCCTCCCGCGTGCTGGGATTGCAGAGGTGCACCACCCTGCCTGGCTCAAACAAGCCATTTATTAATATGTGTTTTAGACTTTAAGTGGTTGAAAAATTGATAAATTTTCAAATAAAATAAAGGGAAGGGAATTTATATACTGTAGTTAGACCATTTTGAAGGCCAAAGGAACGTAACTATAAGGTACAACTGGATATGGGCATCAAATTTATCTACCCCACTTTTTTCTCCCCATAATAAATCAAATTCATTCCCACAAAGACTCTTCTCAATGAAAAATATAGTCATCATTAGACTTTTCTCTGTCAAAATTAAAAATGAAAGAATTTTTAAAATGATAAGATACCTAAGCACTCTCAATGCTCTGAGAAAAAATCACAAGGTGGGTTTTGTTGGCTTTGCTTTCTTTGACCACCTTTGAAGTTATCATTAGGAAATGGACTCAGGTTTTCTGACTGGCCAGATAATGTCAACTTTCTTTCCCAGCATCTCTGTATGATTAAAACTTTCCTAAACTTTTAGTAGCGGGAGATAGCGGAATTATGTAACAAATATAGGTGCACACTATATACCAAAGGAAGCTATCAACATGTTTTTTAGAGTTACTTGACTGGGTCTCAGTGCCTGTCTAGTTGATGCTCAATTTTGTTAATTATTGCTTGGGAACAGATAAAGACAGAAAGACATGAGTATGATCAGTCTATATACCCAACATGCAATAAAGTTTTTAAAAATCTATTGAAATATTAAATATAAAGCAAACATATAGTAAAATTTGGAGGGAAACTTGTAGTAGATGTATATTTAAACTTGCAAACATGATTGAATAAAAATGTTACATTCCTTTATTTTCTATAAATACATATGATTTTTATTCCAAATCCCCATCTCTTCAAAATGGTGATCAGTTCCACCACTGTCATGATTATTTCCCTTCCATTAGTAGTTGTGGGCTTCAGAGATGATAAGATGCAGTATTTGAGGGATAGAAAAAAGTTGGTTATAGGAAGGAGGCTACCAAGTGTTCGTTATGAGAATACACAATGGTCCTTGTGTACATTGTATATCTTCTTTAAAAATATCTTAAAATTTTGTCCTTAACAATTTATTTCATTCCCTAAATGAAGTTTCTGTTAACATGTCTTTGTAGTGTGAACCTAAATATTTTTTTAATAATTCCCCCAGGTTACCCAAATTATAGGTGGTTGAATTGGCACACTGATACTTTGTAAAATAAAAGGCAATTAAATTTCTCATTTTTGGAGAAAACCCTCTACTTACTCTCTTGGTTCATTCTTCAGAAAATTTTATTTCTTTATTATATTTTGAAAGGGTGATTTAAAAATAGTAGACTAATTTTCAAAAAAGTACCCGAGGAATGTGCGAATTTCAGTTGTCCCTTCCTATTCACGGAGGTTAATTTTCAGAATGCCCCCGGACATGAAACATTTTGTCTGCTCAGGCATCTCCTATAGTATGAAATAATATATGCATATAATCCATGCACATTTTCCTGTATACTTGAAATCATCTGTAGATTATTTATAGTGTTTAATACAGTTTAAATGTTATACAAATAATTTATGGTTTAGGGAGCAATGACAACATTAAAAAGTCTGCACACGTTTCTTACAGATGTGACCACAGTGAACCTAACTACGTTATTGACGTGTGTTTGATTAAATGCACAGATACAGAAACCAATGATATGGAGGACAGAGTATACTGTTCAATGTAATTTTAAAAATACCTTCATAATAATTTGTTAATTAATTGAGACATATGGGTTTTAGAGGTTATATTTTGGCTTCATATCTTCCATTGTTGCCCAGTATTTCTGAATCTTGTCTAATTTTACAATCTGTCATAAATTCTACTTTCAACAGAACAAAGATTGAATATTTATCTGTAACGAGATGAGTTAAATCTGCCACTGAAAGTGTTGGTTAGATATGAATGGTTGCAAACTCATTTTTTCTAGTAGTTATCCAACTCAGATCTTTTCATAGAATATTAGATGAATTATGATACTACAATGATTTTAAGAAAAGCTAAGTAGAAACTGGATCCTACATTATGCTTATCTAAACAGTAAATAAATGTAGACATAGTATCAGTGCAATGAACAAGGATATCACCTAGTATTATCAGCTAAATTGTTGTTTCTATCAAAGCACACCCTTGCCATCTTCTATCCATTACCTTTGTTTTTAAGTCCCTAATACATAATAAACAACTGCTGCTTGGAGAAATAAAGTGACGTTATTCCCAATTTTGTCCATGACATTCTCTGCCTAATTATGATAATTGAAGGTCCTAAGATATGAAGGGACGTGTATCAATGGAATGACTATGGATTTTAAATAAAACAGTGTGTTAGCTTTTTTGGCAGAATCAAGAAATGAGAAATACCTGGGGATTTGTGTCACATTCAGTATGTGGATTTGTGGTTCCTAAAGTGTATTCTGTTGATGTTAATGAGCATTACACTCATTAACTAAAACTTAAAATAGCATTGGGATATGGGAGATTAATAAAGACATGTCGTTTCCTGTTGAAATTCTTAAAGTCTGTGATACTCTAAGATATATTTTGAATTTTCAAGAGGAGAATAATAATTCTGTGTTTCTCTATTTGAGGATGAACTAGTTTTGATAGTACACCCCATGAAGAATTTGGGGAAATTACAATTTAGACTTTATAAGAGTTGTAAGCATTTTTCAAAATTGCCTTGCTGAGAAAATTTATTTTATAGGTGAGGAAATGAAAGCCCCCATAAATCTCTAAATTTGCCATATTTTTTTTCTGATTGATAGAGTAAGAAGTTCCCATTTTTGTTGCAGCCAGTGATTTTTCCCAATATACTCTTCAATCGTAGAAGTTAATTTCACAGTGCTTTAAAATATTCCAGAATTGGTCATTAGTGAGTTTAATTAAAATTGGTTTATTATTTAAAATAACAAATGAAACAAAACAGTCAAGTGCCCGCTATCAAAAAAGAGACTGGCTGCTAGTGAAAGATATTTGTATTCTCAAACCTTGGAATAACTTCATGAAGACATGGAAGAGTTGAGAAAAGGTGAGGGGACACTTCCTGTAATGGACAAAACCGCATGTGATGTGAGGGGATGAGACCTTGGTAGAACACCAACACCAACAGTAAGCAGAGGAGAGAAAGGGCAAGTGTGTGGGTGTATGAGAAGCAGATTTTCTTAAACCCTTAGGAATTTATCCACTTCATTTTTGTGAAGAGGTGTTCTCTGGCTAGTTCTTGATGGCTTTAGGGTTACCAACTTGTA
The DNA here is from genome assembly GCA_004026905.1 of Hystrix cristata. Taxonomy (NCBI): domain Eukaryota; kingdom Metazoa; phylum Chordata; class Mammalia; order Rodentia; family Hystricidae; genus Hystrix; species Hystrix cristata. The sequence goes on from PVJO010009493.1 coordinate 48,819, forward strand.
ATGTTATCAGTAAGTAAATACATTCTTTCTAAATTATGTCTTTGGCCTAGAAAAATTTGAAATGTCAAGTTCAAACTCTCAAATCCTACCCACTCTGTAACCATTCCTGTATGGTGTCACTGAGGAGCAATAATGTATTTCAGTCCTTTTTTCAGGTGATCTTAGAGAAGAGGAAGATGAGTTTCCTTTGCGTTCCAAGGTAGTGTTTGTTATTCAGACCAAGAGTCTACCAGAGGTAGTTTTGTATTTTCTCGGTCTTCCAGTACCTTAACAGGACAACTTCCCATACATCTGTCTGGTATCAATAAAATGATAAATTCAGTCTCTCAAGGATGTTTAGAGTCTAATTTTCTTTTCCTTTGGAAAATCTTTAAGTATATCAACATTCAACTTATTTTTGTTCATTCACTTTATTCATTGCTCAGTTTTCTATTATGTTTCCTTAAAATGTACATTAAGATGATTTGCTATATGTGTACATACTAGAACATCAGTGACAAAAATACCCCAAATTTTCTGACTTTCATTTTAAAGCGAATCCCTTTATTCAACAGAAAATGACTCTTTCCAAAAAGTAGTCATTAATTTTCTTAAAGATAAGCTGTTACTTTTTATTTTAAAAAACAAAACAAACTCTCCTAGGTCCCTGGTTTTTCCATTTTTTCTCTGTGTTCTTCACATTTTATTTCCAATAAGACATCCTTCTTTACACCATTGTTCAATGGAAACTGATGATACTCCTTTATTATATTGATTTCCCCAAACCATTTCACTTATGCATCATAGTTTTCCAAAGTTCTAGAATTTTAACATGATGCCTAAAATGATACAAGGTTTACCCTTTAAGCCTCCACCTAGAAAACATGAGCCAAACCCTTAGCACTAAATGTGAATGCCTAGGTGGTTAACACCCTAAGCAGCCTTATACAATCGGATCATCAGTAAACCAAAACTACAGCTTGGCAGTCAATACTCAGTGTAACATAGACCCGTGATTCTCTTACACATCAATGTGTATAGTCTAGGTGTGGTCCTAAGAAGGAAGAGGCAAGATTTATTTTCAGACAATCACTCAAGTTTTCCAAGTTTCCACTTACTGTATAACCATATTCTTTAACATGTTATGGCACTAAAAGTTTATTATGCCATGCAAATTTTGTAATAATTCTATAACTTTCATTTACTCTCTGATATCTTTACACAATTTAGAAATTTATAAATGTAAGCAATAATTTGCAGGTTTTTTTAATAATCAGTATTTCTCAATGTGGCATATGTCCCTTATATTTTGCTGCATCGGCATAAATCGTGAAATTATGCTTTGGTTAAATGACATAATTAGTGCATCATAATATAATATCTTATGATTTTAAATTTGTAGGCAAATGTGATTTTTTTATTTGCTCAATTTTGGTAGTGAGTGTTTACTGTTTACTTCTACACTCATATTTTAAAACTAAAATACATAAATATTCAATTGGTGAATCTAAAATAATGTTATTCTTTATATCTTAGTTTTATTCAAGATGATGAATGTAATCTTTTTTAATCGGAAAAAATCAGTAGGACAGGGGTTGAGGATTTAGCTCAAGTGGTAGAGCGCTTGCCTAACAAGTGCAAGGCCCTGAGTTTGATCCCCAGCATGGACCCCCCAAAAAAAACAGTAGGATGGATTGTTTCTCTTTATTCCATAATATACCTCTTTTCAGTTTATAGCATACCTCATTTGAAGGTGGCCATGCCTAAAAGCAATGGGATGTACTAATTTTTAAGCAAAAATTATCTGTCTGGGTTTAAACCAAAATAAAAATTTCTTACAAAATTAGTATCAAATATTTTAATGTGAATTGTAGGGCATGCAGTAAGAATACAGTTCTTCAAAATTATTGCCTAAGGGGCTGGGAATTTAGCACAGTGGTAGAGTGCTTGCCTTCGATTCCCAGCACACACACACACACACACACACACAAAAATTATTGCATAAAAAATGAGAAGTTGAAATTTCCAGTGGTGTTAGTTATCACTTTATAACAAAAAGTTCACTACCCACAGGTTCTGTAAATGTTGTTCAGATCATTTTGGATAAAAAGTGTCTTAAATTTATGTTCTACTATACCATTTTTTTAGTTGAATTTTTATAATTACAGCATGAAATTGTGTGTGTGTGAGGGAGTGTGTGTGTGTGTATTCTCTACAAAGGAAATAGAATATTGTATTGCAATATTTTGGGTATTTTAATAATACCCAAGAAATTATAATGCAAATATGTGAAATTAAGTAGGAATATCTCCTGTCCTCATCCTTTATAATCACAAAGTCAGTGCTGTTTTTATTGCAAATTCATATTTCTCATCTTATCATTGATGCTCAAAATATAAATTATTGCCCAAAGTGTTTTTCAGAAAGTCCAAGTGAAGTTAAAATCGGTGCTTTCTCATTCCCAGTCCGAATTTATTTCACTTTATCTAAATTTCAAACACCTTAAATCACAACTAAGGCAAGACAATACAGGAAATCTGATCAAGTTTCTTTATACTTGGACTCAAGTCAGGTTTAAACGCTTGGTCACAAAGCCAAATGTTTTCAGTTCTATTCATTTCAGGCCAGACTGTGTGTGCTACTTTATTGCAACTATAATAGGAACTGTAACAGATGGGATGAAAAGTTGATAACCAAGGATGGCAGATCCAGTTATCCCTAAGGAAATGTGATTTAAAAAGCATCTTGTTAAAGACGAGAAGACTAACTGTACGAAAACAGCTGCAATTGCAAAGCAAAATAGTGACTGAAATGTGTCCTCCAGTTGATGAGCTTTCAGCAGCCCAGGGAAGGGATGCATATGTGTGCGTGTTCTCAGATTTTAGCTAGAATTTACAGAAAGGGCATCACCGAGAGTACTCTTTTTAAGGAATTGAATGGTAAGGATTTTTCATGCTTCTTGATGTTGTCTTAATTCATTCTGATGCTCTTCAGTTCTTTAAGTCTCCCAGCTTTGTACATAATAGATTGGCTAATTTTATTGCGAACATATGGTTGAAGAGTGACTTTTCATCAGGATGAATTAATTTGTGTCTGCACCTGGTAAGAGCAGCTACAGCATCTTCCGTATTACCTAAAAGTTGACTAGGCTGATGAAAATGAAGAGCAATAGTCACACTGCTTTAGAAATCAAGATTCTTAGTAATAAGAAAAAAAAAAAAACTTATTCAAAATCTTAGAACAGAAGCAAAACTTTAAACTAATATCATAAGCAAGTAAGCAAGCAAGCAAGCAAGAAAGGTACCACCTCTCACACATTGCCAGTCCTTTGCTGAATAAAATGGCTAAACATTGTGGTGGAAATGTTTCAGAGTCTGAGGTTTGACTCCATGAAAGACACAGCTGTATTACTTTAATTGATGCCATCCATAAATAGAGAGTAAAGAATCATCTTTTTTACTGTCTATTATATTACAAGCCAATGGCCCTCACCTTGGAGCAGGGACACTATGGAAGAACTTTAAGAGACAAAGATACACTCGCAATGCAATCCTGCCAGTAAACTAGCCATAGGGAATCTTTGGAGAATCATATCTAGATTCCTTGTTGCCTTGATTTTGAGGTTTGTCTTGTGGTTAGAAAACCCAGTAAATATCCAGCTGCATTGCAGTGTTTAATTGTGGATGAAAACAGTTCTATTTAGAGTAATTATAACTGAGTCAACAACTGTCCAAAAATTGGATTCCGTAAAGAATTAATTTAAAGTGAAAAGAGAAGCATAAAACGAATAGAAAATGTAAGAAAATTCTGTATTCCCACATTACCCAGAGGACAGAAGTCTTGAAAAAGTTTCATATCTTGTGAAATGCAGAAAATGCTAAGGATAGTTTGCCCACCACTCTTAGAACCTTGGCAGTATTCCTTTCCAAGTCAACCTTTCAGATCTCTCTGTGGAATTACATTGTGGAGTTTTTATACTTGGGATCACTCTTACTGGAATTATTTAAAAGTTAGAAGACATTGCCCTATATTGAAAAAAGAAAATATTGTCATTGGAAAGCAACTTTCTAAACTTTTCAGTTTTTGATTTGGGATGCGGATTCATGGCAAGTGATTGAATATGACATTCAAAAATAACCCTAGCAAAATATAGTGATGACATATACATAATTCTTACACTTTTAAAAGTAAATATTATCTCACCCTAATAAAACCGATCTCTCCTAAGGTAATAAATCTTTTTTGCTCCACAGAAAACCATGTTACCTAAAAGCATTTGTTTCTCACCAAGTATATATTTGTAAATTGTTACCTGGACTAATCAATTGTAGCGCTGAAGTTTGTTTGGAATATTGTTTTTACCTGATATATTTTTTTATGATTTACCAGGGTGATATCATGCATACATTATGTCTTATAACTTGAAGGACCTTTGGGAATCATAGAAATCTAAAAAACTGAGAATAGTCACTCTGCACATTTAGCATAATCCCTTCTTGAAAATATTGTATTTTGTGTTTTGATATATAAAATGAAACTGGTGCTATGTATTTTCAAAAAAGTAATGCCATAAATGTATTTGTTGAAATCATTCAAGTCAGAAAAAGCAATTAAGCTTTATAATTATGTGGCTCATCAAAACTGGAAATCTGTACTTTGTTGTCCTTCAGAATTCCTCCTGAGTTTCAAAGCTGAAAACGTAAAATTATGTGAATAACCTAAACCAGCTAGGTAAAATTGAAATTGATAAACATCAAGGGTTCTCTAAAATGGATTCTATTGGCATGAAAGGTTAAAAATAAGAACTGACACACTTATTGTGTTTGTAGCAGAAATACTGCTATGGTAAAGAAAAGATTATACGTGAGACTATGTGGAAGAAAACACAGTGAAAGCATAAAAGTCATAGGCTTAGGTGGTGGATGCACAGATGGGCTACAAGGACACATGCCATGCACACAAAGGGCTTAGTTGAAACAGAAGGACAGTCAGGTTGTGGTGTTCCTCGGCACGTCAGCTGGGTGCTCACAGCTGCAATGGTGCTATTGGGAAGCCAGCTCTGTATTGCCAACATTACTGTTTTTATTATCATATTTGAAAAACTGGGGAAGGCAGAGCCCAAAGCTTTTAGTGCTGCAGAAGTAACTGCATAATTATTATAGGGAGCAACAGTTTACAAAATAAAATGACTTGGCTGTATGAAAGAATTTCATTTGGGGTGAGATATCAGTCAGGTACTTGGGCTCAACATACCACAGTTCTTTAATTTTAAATAATGGCTGGTTTTAATTTGTATTAGAGAACACCTAAGACCCTTTTAAAATTCTCCCTAACAATTGTCAGGGATTTCTGGAAAGGCCTCCTGAACTTCGGGTAAAGACAGACATTCTACTGCTCCACATGAAGCCGTGGCAGCTGGATTAAACATTGTTATCAAATAAGCAAAAGGTTTCTGATGTTTGATTCCCTTGATCACACGTCATGACTTCTTTACAGATCTTCAATGTCATACTTTCTTTGTTCTTAAGAACAAATGCTGTAACTTCCTTTGTTTTCACATATATATCTGACCTCTTCTCAAATACATTGTTGACCTCTCAAATATATGCTGTCAGTGCAGCTTTCAAGGAACCTCTTTATAGTTGAATAACTTTCAACTGCAAGGTCTATTTATTAGGTAGAGATGGTTTTCATCACAATCTGTTACTTGTTAAATTAAAATAATTCCATATGTAAAAGTCCATTCTACTCTCATCTAAACTGAAATGACTTGAATAGGGAAATGCAAAAACTGACAGATCCTTATCAGTTTATGATGGTGGCAGTTATATTCATGTTCTTAGAATAAAGTGTTTTAAAAAGCAATAGAAATATGAATGTGCTGAGCAATTAAGGAACAAACTAAAAGTTAAAACAAATATAACTTCATAAAACATTAGGTAAGATATTATGTAAATCTTCTGAAATTACTTCTAATTTCAATTGGAAACCCCAAAACATTTATATTACAAGATACTAGTTTAAGTTTATCATGATGGAGAAGAAATAATTATAAGAATATAAACTATCACAAAAGCACTCAAAGAATTTGAAGATGTTTTGGAAATTTTTCCCAGAAGTCTAAAAGCACAGACATTGAATATAAATCTGAGACTTGTCAAAAACTGAGTTGTCATTAGAGAATGAGAGAGAATTGTAGATGCACATATTAAAACTGACATGTACAATTTTAAAGTATAAAAAACTAAAGCAAGAGAGGGCCAACCAAATGAATAAATAGAAGTGAAAACTGTAAAAGAAACTGATTCTGAATAAGAAATAAGAAAAGGGAGAAATAATTTTGTACTCATACATTTCAGAAAAAAAATTGCACAAGTAAGCACATACTGATAACATGTAAAATGTTCCTGTACCAAGAAAAAAATGTAAGCAGTCAGGTGCTAAATAAAGCAAATTATCAAACCCCTTTCTCTCCACCCTTCGAGTCCCTCCATATAATCTTGTGTTATAGACTTGTCCACAGTACTAGATATTTTAGGATAATGAAACAGATTCAGTATTTATCATTATGAAATAATTTTGTAACCCAAATACACGATAGTAAATATTCACACCATGTAAATTTTCTTTTAAAAATATAATTTTGTCTGCCAGCACCCTTATCAAATACTGACCAAAATGTCAGTGATTTATCATAAAGGCAACATGTTTAAGATTTGTCCACACAACAAATACAATATGACCAGCATCTAAAAGAAAGTTCTTCAAACATCTGCTTGATTGAAATTCACTCTGCTTTTCAGAAGGTTAACAGCATTATATTTTTTTCTAACAATACTTTCTTTTTTATGGTTTTACACCTATTCTTATACCATCTATCTGCGTTTCAAAAATACATTTTTCTATTTTTTCACTTGAGAAGTGAGGTCATGAAAAGCATCATATGTGTTTATAATATCTATACATGTCTCATTTAACTGTAGTTTTGGTACAATAATTGAGTAATATGCCACAGTTTATCCATTTATCTGTCTGTGGACATTTTGAGTTTTTTGTCTTTAGCTATTGTGAATGATGTATATTGTATGATTTCTTCTGGTGTGCACAAACTTTTCTGTAGGGTAGGTAGCAAGTGGAGTTGTTTAGACACAAGATATGATAGTTTCATCCCCTGGTATTTGTGAGGGATGTGTTCCAAAAATCTGTGGGTGCTCAACCCCATTATACAAAATGATGCAGAATTCGCATATAACATATGCACACCCTCTTATATACTTTAAAGCATCTCTAGATAGCATAATAACAAATATAATGTGGATCCTATGTAAAAAGTTATACTGTATTATTTAAGGAATAAGGAGAAAAAAGACTGTAAATATTCAGTAGAGGTGCAATTTATTTTTTCAAATATTTTCCATCCCTGGTTAGTTGAATGTACATACACAGATGGCAGAGACATGGATGGTATTCTAAATTTCAATAGATGATATAGTTGAGAACCAGGTTATATTTTTGTTGGCCATTTGTGATTTTCACTTTATGAAGAGCATCATTATATCTTTCATCAATTTCTCCACAAGATTAAAATTCTTTAACTTATGGTGTTCTGGCTTTCAAGGAATTCTACTCTGTCTACAGTCCTTTGTCAATTCCATAGGGTATAAGTACCTTCTCCCACGCTATGGCTTTACAGCTCTCCTTGGTGATGTAATGCTTGATGACAAGAAGTTCTTCATCTTAATGTTATCAAATTTAGCAACCGGTTACTTGAACATGTGTGTATTTTTTGTCATTCAAACGGTATGTTTATAATTCATCTTTTATAAAATTTTATATATTGTATGAAACATGGTCCCAGTTTTAGTCTCATTGTAGTTTTGATTTGCATTTCCTTGATGGCTAAGCATTTTGCACATTTTTCATATATTTACTATACCCACTTACACACATGCACACATACACACACAAACACATATACATACACACACTTCTACCACATCAGTACACAAATCTCCTGGGAAAGAGATGAAGTTTCTGTTGATCAATAAGCAATCTATAGATAGTATTTTTATACTGGGTTTTCGAATATAAGAATTATATATATCTATATAGATCTATCTGTATCTATCTCCAGTAAGATTTTGGGAGATAATCATTTGTTTCTGCCACAAAGAATTAATACATTTCTTTCAGAGTTTGAAAAATAAAAGTTAAATAAAAAGTTAAATAAAATTTAAATAAAAAATTTAACATTACAAACTATAGCCAATAAATACCCACAATATTTAGTTTGTTGTAGAGAATTAATGGCTTGGCAACAATTATGGAAGTACATCATGAGAAGATTTAAATACTGACTAAAGGAAGAATTTTATAAACTATGTCTTACCATATTAAAAGATAGATATGTTTAATTTAAATGCATCTAATAAGGCTTGAAAAGGCCAAACAGAAAATTAGTGTCTAAATTTTTTGATTATTCAAATTTTTCAGACAATGGAAAAATTCCTTGACTAATTTTTATAACTAATTTAATAGTTCTGTGCTTTTGAAAGATAAATTCTAAGATGTAGTACTTTAGTTATGAAATGAGAAGTATACAATTTCAACAATGAAAATAGGTAGATTCTAATTAAGTTATTAATAGTTTTAAATGCCCTGTATAAAATGAATGTATTCTGACCATGTAAGCTTTATTTTAGAAAAATACATAATTGGTAAACAATTGTTATTATCTCAATCCATGATTTCCCTATCATCTAGCGCCAGTATTTTCTGCCTTCTGAGTTCTGCCATTCCAAAGGGGCAGCTCTAGAATTCATTAATTCTGGTGTGGATTTATATTCTAATTGTACACTTATAGTCTTTAGGCTTAGTAGACTATTTGCCTACTTTCCTTGATTAACTTTTTTACTATATATCTTGATTCTTTTAAAATATTTTTGATTAGATTTATTCTTTTTTTTAGATTTAGTAGTAAGTATTAATTATCTTTCCCATTGCTGGGACACAATATCTGAAACCTACAACCTGAAGGAGGGGAAGTTTAATTTGGCTTTCAGTTTCAGGAGTTTCCGTGTGAAGCTAGCTGTTTGGAAGGCAGAAAATCATGGCAGAAAGGCGCGGCGGAGCAGAGTTGCGCAGTTCATGGCTGCTGGCTGGCAGGGAAACAAGCAGTGCCGGGGGGAAAGGGAAGGGCCAGATCGAGTTCTCAAGCTGGGGCCTTCATGACCTGCCCGGATACCTCTAGAAGTGTGCTCCCCCAATTCCTTGGGCTGCTCCAAGTTGATCAGATTGACACAGTCAAGCTCAACCATCACACTAGTCTATGCAATTACTGCTAAATATATTTATTATGTTTCTATAATCTGACATATATAATAGTCGTGATATTATTAGATATCTTGCCATATTTTATTTGACTTGTTTTAATTTTTGTTTGCTTTAAATTTCTAGTTTTTATATGTATAACAACCATATTTATACAGCATGTAAGTATTTTATTTTGGATATTTTATTGAGTATAAATTCTGACATAAAGTTATTTTGCTGATAATTAATTTAGCAGTGACCCATTGATTAAATTAATTCATTAGTCCATATTACCTGTTGGTTCTTCTGCTTGTTCATCCAACTGAATGAGGGAATGAAAAAATATCTCTCAATGACTTTATTTTGAAACACTCTTGTATTTGCTACCATGTTTGCTTTGTGCAGCTTGTTATGTTTTTATATGGCATTTTTTATTATTTTTTGTGGACTGTCCTCTTTATTTTTGGATTACTTTGGTTTAAATGTTCCTGTAAACTCAATTGTGTTTAATATTCATATTTTAACCCAACCATAGCAGCCTTTTAAATAGGTAAATGTATTCCGTGTATGGCTCTTGATATATTAGATAAGAGTTTTTATCAACGTTGGTGTGATCAGATGATTTTATGCTAGATTTTTCTTTAAATTCTGTATCAATTATGAACTTTTTCAAGATGTAAATTTCTTGTGTTATTTTTGCTATGTAATGGTTACTTTTAGTATTACTATTGTCCTAGTTTGAAAATTATACAGGGTTTTTCTCAATTTATTCCTTAATAGTCTTTATAACTTTTTATAAGGATGACTATAATTATCTGATTGCTTCGGTTTTCTATTGCAGTTGTAAGACATTGCCACAATGTTTGGTGGCTTAAGAAACAAAAAACACAGAATTATAGTTCAAAATGGATCTCATTGGGTTGAAATCAATGTGCCTGCAGAGATGCATTCTTTTCTATACGCTCTGGGGAAGAATGTGTTTCTGTTGCATGTTTCTTGACCCTTCAAGGGCAGCCAAGGTCAGAGGATTCTTCTCCACATTGTATCACTCTAGTCTGACTGTTTCCACTTCCCTTCTCCACCTGGTTCGCACTCAGACCCTGTGATTGCACTCAGTCCACCTGTAATCTAGGTTAATCTCCTGACTCAGCTGATTGCCATCTCAACCCCATCTGCTGTATTAAGTCCCCCTTTTCACAAAATGTAACATATTCACAGGTACTGGGCATTCATGTGTGGACATCTTTATAGTTTCATTAGCTTGCTTACTATAGTAGCTCCTTGAACAATGTCACAAGCAGGGAGATGAAAATGAAACGAAACTGAACAAAATAACAATAAAACCTTACAAATCAACCAGTATCTCTGTGTTGGTTCTTATTCCAGAATTCACAGTTTAATCTTATCATGTTTATCCAAAATTTTCATCAACTTGTTGGTGGAAAATTTCTTGAGTGTATCATTCTACTAAGTTTTGTTTGACATGTCCCTTCTTCTTGTTTCTGAAATATATTTGCACAGGTCCCATAGTAATTATTACTAAATTTTAATGGGACTAATGTATTTTTCAGCTAGTCACCGAAGTGTATGTACAAGGTAATAGCTAGCTAGGCTTAAACATGTCCTCTACATTCTGTGGATATATTTTTCACCGTGTCTCAGGCTACCTGACGATCTGCATGGCATATCCTATAGCCCCAGTGACACAGGTACTTTGTACAATATGTGAGTGCTCATTTTCCTTACAAATGGACTGCCAGTCTCGCTGTGCATGATGCAGATTGAGAATAATATCTCTCTTTTATTTTGCTCTTGGAGATGGCCATATACATCACTTTCCAAGAACTCTGAGATGTGCATACTCTCACTATGAACTCTGAAGACATAACAATTCATTCTTGGCATTTTCTTTCTAAAAACACAACTTTTATTGCACTCTACATTCCTTCTTCATACATTTCTTTCATGGACTGAAGATGAAATATTCTTTAGTGAATATGAATGTTTAATTTCAAACAGGAGAAGTAAAATGAAATAGGTGCAGTTTCTGCCATCTTTAATGGAAGACCAATATTTTATTTTTAGTCTTACATGTGTGCAGGATTAAGGATTATATTTATTGTGAGGAGTTGTTAGGGGTACATAAAATGTTGTAATTATTTTTTCATCCCTTTCCAGTCCTCTCCCCCACCTAACCCATTTCTGGATTCCCTTTTCTTTTGATAAGGCTCTAGCTCCTTATTTCCTATTATCTATCTTTTATTTTGCTCTTTAATTTATGTATATTTTTGGTTTCTCATATGAGAGAAGCCATGTGATATTGAAAATTGGGTGTCTGATTTATTTCATTTAACATTATGGTCTCAAGGTGCATCCATTTCTCTGTAATTGGCTATTTTATCCTTCTTTATGGCAGAGTAGGGCTCTGTTTATAAATACCACATTTCTTTATACATTCATCTTTTGATGGACCTATAGGTCACTTCCAATATTTAGCTATTATGAACTGTACTACAATGAAGATGAGAATGCATTTGCCACCATAATATGATCTGTTTAACTCAGAAAAATAGCTTCAGAAGAGAAATACCTGGCTTGAAAGCCATTCATGACAAACCTATGGCAAACATCATATTAAGTGGGGAAGGCCCAAAGCTTTCCTTCTAACATCAGGAACGAGTCAAAGATGTCAATCATCGGCACTATTGTTTAGTATAGTACGTTAAGTCCCTGACTTACGAACATTCAAGTTGCAAACTTTCACAGGTGTGCTGTACAAGACCTACTTTGTTGGCCTAGGAATGAATTTGCCTTACAAACAATTCTCCCGAAACAGAACTCACCCATAAGTTGGGGATTTACTGTAATTGGAATATTAGCAAGACCAAGCAGGCAAGAAATAGAAATAAGAGACACGTATAGGAAAGGAAGGAGTCAAATTATCATTATTGACAGATGAAATTATCCTGTACATAGAAGATCAAAAAAATTTCACTGACTCCTAGAATTAACAACCAAATTCAGCAATATAGCAGGAGAGAAAATCACACACATACAAAAAAATCAATAATGTTTGTGTACACTAAGAATGAACTCACTGAAAAACAAATTAGATTAATTTTAACATTTTGTTTATTTTATATTGAATGATGATATTAACTGGCAGATGAAGAACCTAAGCTAAGACTTCAGGGTTTTGTCTGGTCATATCATAATATATTTGTATCACAGTTTGGTATAATAATTTGACTACTTCATTTTGCTATGTAAGAAAAGACCATAACTCAGTAGAGTATTTCAGAAATGCAGACATTAAAAAAAGCACAAGGGCATTATTTCAATTTTAAAATATTATGAAATTTAAATTTTTATTACTTAACATTTTAAAGGAAAATGAATGATTTTAATAGAACTGAAAACAAGTGTTATAGAATTAACATTACTTGATTTGAAATAATTACTAAAGTTTTTAACAGGAATATAATTACACATCCTACTAATACAAATTTTAAAATCCTAGTTAATTCAATGCCAGACAATGTTCTACTAAATGAAAATAAATGTGGAGTGTCTACCACCGCTGCTGTCATTCTGCTTAATTTGTTTTGACAATTGAACAATTGAAAGTTATGAATATCTGGTTAGAGGAGGTAACATTATTTTCAAATGATTGTTTATCTATTAAATTCATGAAAAACAGGTGAACAACTGACTAATTATCTAGCGCTTGGATAAATGACTGTATCATTGTTTTGCATTTAAATCAGATTCAGTAATTCAGTGTTAGTGCTTTATTTTCATTTTTAGTAACACAATTAATTATTTTAGAATAGTAAATTACTGTTATTAATATAATACTGTTAGGAATTCTGCTAAGCAATTGACTAAAACTATTTGCTAAGTACATGGTACTTTTATTCATGCTTTACATGTAGTTTTTTTTAAAGGATTTAAGGAAATTGCACTGTTTACATAGATAGGTTTCTGACTAGATTTCAAAAATTACAAATATAAAATCCCTCCTTTATAATTCTGTTAATTTCTTCAAGTGCAAAAGGATGAAACATATGTCACATGATAAATTTATAAGCCAAATGTGATTAAATGTTAGTTAAGTCACTCAGAGGAAATTTAGAACTATATTTTATTAAAAGAGAAATCATTTATATATGTTTTTAAATTTACCTGAGTTCTATTCCTTGGCACAAATGAGTGAGATACTCATTTCAGTGTACAATATTGAAGAGTGGAAAATGCCATTAAAAAAAAAATAAAAACTGTCTGTCCTTCTCCAGTTAGTACAGAAATTTGAAATTATCATGAGTTTAAACTTAAACACCCAGAGGCAAAATGCTTTCTCAAGTTGTCCTTCAACACTGAGTTGTATAGGAGCTGTCAAACTTGCTGTGCTTGAGTTGAATCACTAATGTTATGTCCACTGCCATGCTGGCAGTGTTTCAGGAGTCCCTTCTCTGATCACTGACAGGCAAAGCAGTTCTACTTCTATCTGGCACAGAACATGCAAGGAACAGATAGGGCTAGAGCAGAAACCTGCAGGGCATAGCCACAAAATGAAAATGTTCCATTTTTCCTTTTGATTGTTGCCCTATTTATTTCAGAAATAATATCTTAGGCCTAACTTGTTCTAATGAAAATGAGGCAAGGACATAAAGAATAACCCTAATCCTTTGTGTAAATCAACGTGATATTATAATCAGATTATCTCATTCTAATCCTCAAGGCCTCTGTTCACTCATGATACCTATGAAAGACCCAAAAACTTTAATTAGACTGTAAAGACAGTTGTAGGATGAACAATAGAAGGATTGTTTTGTGTACAAGCCAGTTTTTCTTGGTTTATTCACTGAATATTTATTAGGGCCAGTTTTTAAAAATTATCTTTTAAATTGACAGATAAAAATAATATAAAATATTGTCTTAACAATATATATGGTGATATACATATATTAGGCTAAGTAACCTACATCTTAATGCAGAGTGTGGACATTTTTATACTGAGAACACCTAACTCCAACTCTCTTAGCATTTTTAAAGGACATAGTATATTGCCGTTAACTATAGTTGCCACATTGTACAATAGACCTCTTTATCACTACATCTTGCTAGGCATGTCTCATTGCTTTTTAACTTCAATATCATTATCTTCAGGGTCCTTTTTCCATAGAGCATGTATCTGTCTTGCCTCTTCTCCCCTTACTTTTTTATCAAGCTTCACAACATAATATTATAACTAGGAAATGTTAACATTCATTCTAGTGATAAGTCTTCTATCGTGGACCTCTTTCACTAGCTTTTCTGCAAAGTGCCAATATAAGTACAGCATTCAAGCACTATATGCACTGAACGCAATTCACGTCACTCTCTGATGTACTGAGTAATGTTTGACACTGAGGAATATAACGAGATAATATAATACAATAAGAGTGTAACTGTTGGAATCTAAACATGTATAGGAATCAGCACAGGAAAGAATTCCATATATCTCCAGATCTCTGGCTTGTGCATATCCTAATAATTGAAAGTCACTGTTTGACTCGCTCTTTCAGTCACAACGTTTGCAAAAACTGTAGCCCTTCTATTTCCCAGTATATTGGATAATGTTCCAAATATAAAGACTTTTTGTTTTTGTTCCTTCTGTTGAGATTGCCTACATCATTGAAGGCAGTGTGTATTTGTTTTATTATCATGTAACATTTCTTTGCATGGCTTGTGGGAATCCCTTTCAGGATTGATTAATGTGTTGTATGCTAATTTTAACTGCTATTTTTTCCAGTACTGGGTGTCAAATCCAGTGCACTCTACCACTGAACTACATTTTGAGGCTTGTTTTGCTTTGTTTTGCTTTATTTTTATTTCAAGACAGAGTCTTTTTAAGTCACACAGGTAACACTTGAACTTGCGATCTTCTGCATCAGTCTCTTTAAATGCTGATCCCACTACAACCAGTTTAATGATACTTTGTGAAGAGGTTCATCATCTATAATCCATAAGTGATCAATGCTTTGAATATTGTTAAATTTACCTACTTATCCTGAGGCATAGTCCATTGTTATGTATCTTGATAGCCTCTTGAAATAGGTTAATAAAATCACAGAGTAAATATCCTCACCAAATCATTACCTATAACTCAGGTTAGTAGAATATTCTGATAGCAAAAATATATCATGACACTTAGCTCGAGTTTGTATGTGACATAGTTGGTAGGTGGTATAAATGGCAAAATAATGCTTTCAAGTTTTGTCATAATGAAAAAAAAAATCTTCACTTTATTTTCTGTTACCTAATGACATATTTGTTGAGTTACTTGTAATTTTATTAATGTCTAAAATATTACTATCTGAACTAATCCCAAGAATCTGAATCAAGTTGTTAAATCTGGATGCATTATTCTATCTTCTTATTTTTAACTATCCATGTGCTTACTCTATTTGATTCTCAACTTTTTCTTGCTATCTTGGTTTAGCTGGGGTATTTTATATTATTTGAGACTTATTATACAACAGCAAATGAAAGCTGTCCATTAAACGAATAATTGTTAAATGACTTACTGAGTTAGGTTTGAATTATTTTGTGTTTTAAAACAGGTCTTTACAAAAACTCACTTTCAAAAGTCTCAAACCTTTGTAACAAAAGTCTGCTCCTTTCTCCTCATTTCAGACAATTATTTCCTTGTGTTTTCAAGAATTTAAAATTTTTCATAGGGCAGAAAAGTGTGTAGAATGAACACAGTAAGTTCTAGGCTTTTAATTTATTGAAGCTGAAATTAGAAACTGGTCCATTATTTTTAAACAAATAACTTACAGGATCTTTTTGTTTTTTAAGAGTTTTTTTTTCCAGTTTGTCATAGCATTTCTCTTTTGTGGCTTATGTTTTTCTACATGATATTGTGATATCTTTACATTTCTGTTTAAGAATAAAGGACTCTGTTTGTTACTTTAAGTATTGGCATGAAGTTTTCTGCTGTTGTACTTATATATTTTAGTATTCCATATACTAAAATACTTACTTCGTCTTGATCAAAGGATAAATTGCATCATGGCTCATGACCTTTCAGTAAGTGAGGTGATCTTTACATTGACTCTTTTCAGATGTTAGAATTAAAAGATAATTATATCAGAGGCGCCAATACCATATCAACTGTATTATGCTTTGAAAGTAGTTGTATTTATTCAAAGAGAAGCCCCATAGTATTTGCTTATGTGATAAATAACACTGTAATTAAATTGTTGACAGAATTTCAATTAATAGAACTTTAGAAAAATCTTTCCATGTTCATATATTGCACATCCGTATGAGAATCTTTCCTTAGAGTTTTGGTCACTTTCTTGTTGGTGAGACACAATATCCAACCCCCTAAATGTAAAGGACAAGAGGATGATTTTGGTTGATGTTTTCAGTCCCATAGTTGTCAGGTTGCAACACAGGATTGGCCTGGTGGAAAGATGGGAAGAAGAGAGAGAAGGGAGGAGATAGAGAGGCAGAGATAACCTTCCCGGTCACATCCCGGAGATCCAGCTGTGCTGACCTAACCCACCTTCCAACAACACACTCAGCCA
Organism: Hystrix cristata; assembly: GCA_004026905.1. Lineage (NCBI taxonomy): Eukaryota > Metazoa > Chordata > Mammalia > Rodentia > Hystricidae > Hystrix > Hystrix cristata. Next base: position 65,687 of record PVJO010009493.1, read on the forward strand.
CTGAACTGAGCAGCAGATTAAACCACAGATGAGCACAGTGCCCACAGGATTCAACCTTACTCACAAATCCACCCTCTGAGCAAAAGGACCAAAATGACTGTCTGAGGACATTCCAGACCCAAAACATCATGCCTAGGCACTTCCTTTTCTGCTACTATTTTGGATTTAAACTTTTTTTTTTTCAGTTTAAATAATCTCTTTACAGGATCCTCTGTCTTTTCCAGATATGATCATGTGCATATCTTTCTAATCTGCTTTGAACCTGTGCCTCAGAACCTGCCCAAATTTTCCACTCCTGTTTCCATTCTTCCTTATTCTCTTTGCATTTAGGGATGTCGTTCACTTCCTATCATATTTGTTTGTATCAGTTCATGTTTGCTATGCATAATGATCACTTTCATCATGGGAAATTTTTACCTGTAAGTAATGTATCTTAATTCTTCTTTGTCTCCCCCACTCCTCTCCCCTCCCTTCAATCCTTCTTCACTTCCCAATTTACAAAAGCTTTCTTTCCATTTCTTTTCTTTTATTCTCTTTTTAAAATCCCTTTTCCCTTCCTTTCTTCCGCCTCCACTTTCTTTGTTCTTCCCATTTGAACATGTTCTTCCTACTTCCCGATATCTGACCTCCATTTTGTTTTTCATTTACCCTTTGGGTTTCTCACACAAGAAATATTTCAAATAGAGACAAGTTGAGTACATGCAAAAACTTCACAGATTATATTAGAATATTATTATGACCTATATCAGGAATTTAAGTTATATTCTTTGGCCCATTCTATGTCTTAATTAAAAAAAGGCCACATTACATCATTACAACCAAAATTGTCTGGGTCCAATGCTGGATCAGGAGGAGAATAATGGCATTGGCTGGGCCATTGCTCTGATTTACTATGTTTCTTGTCTTTAAAAGCATTATCATCAAATCACATATTCTACCTCCTGTTACTATTATTTGTGTATAATTTGTTTCCACTACTTGTGTATGCAAGCCTAAAAATGCATTGTATTAAGTAATATATACACATCATATTACTTTTCTTCCTAAACTGCAAGTTCTTGTATTAAATTACATATTCTCCATATTTGCAAGGTAACCATGCTAAGGAAAATTTTTAGTATTTTAAAAAAATCCTAATATAGATAACATTGCAAATGGCTATGAACAAATTTAAAGCATTACAACAGGCTATTTAAGAGTAAAGGTACTAAGAATACTGTGTCCATTGGGAAAAGGACAGTCTTGTCAAAAAGACTGAGAAAATTGGATGTCCATTTGTAGAAAAAAGAATTTAGACCTCTATCTCTCACCAGTTATAAAAATAAACTCAAAATGGATTAAAAGCTTAAATGTAAGACCTGAAACTGTGAAACTAGTATAAGAAAACATTGGGGAAAACATTTCAGGAAATTATAATGGACAAGAATTTTTTGGGACAATATTCACAAATCTCTGAAGAAAAGTTTATGTCAAACTAAAAAACCTTCTGCTCAGCAATGGAAAAAAAAATCATCGAAGTCAAAACACAGTTTACAGAATGAAACATTAGATGCAAATTACACATCTGAAAGTTGGTTAATAGAAAAATATATAAGAAAATTAAAACTCAACTACAGCAAAACAATAGCTAAAATAATGATTAAAAGCACATTTGTCTTAAAGAGACATGTCAAAAAAGAGACACTTTATGTCTACCTGGTAGATGAAAATATGCTTAGCGTGAATAATAATTGAGAAATGGAAATCAGAACCACAAGGAAATATGTCGGTGTGGAATGGGCATTACCAAGATGACAAAGAACAACTGCTGGCAAAGATGTGAGGAAAAGGAAACCATTACCCTCTGTTGGTAGGAATGTGAATTAATAGAGTCATTAAGGAAAACAGTATGAAGGGTACTAAACAATTAAATATAAGATTACTATATGATCCAGCAGTCCCACTACTTGACTTTATCCCAAGGAAATGAAGACGATATGTCAAATAGAAATCTGTACTCCTGTATTTATTGTAGCATGGTGCACATTAACCAAGAAATGGAAACCAATTAACTTCCAATCAAAGGATGAATGGATAAGGAAATGTAGTACATGTACGTAATGGGATACTACCTAGCTATAAAAAGTAAAATCCTGTCATTTACAACAACGTGGATAGAACTGGACGTAATTATGTAAAGTGAAAACAACCAGACACATAAATAAAAATACTGTATGATCTCACTCTTATGTGCAGTATGAAAAATGTTCATCTCGTAGAAATCGAGTAGAATGGTGGTTGCCAGAAGCTGGGAGAAAAAGAAATGGAGAGATGGGGAACAGTTGATCAGTGGGTGATTTATTAGGTAGGTTTATAGGATCAGAGAGACAGGATAGTCCATGCTGGCCATCTGTACTCTGGAGAGCCAGAGAATTCAGTAGCTGCTCATTCCAAGAGACTGGAAGGTACAGAATAGGAGGGATCAAGGATACACACCAGTCCAACCCAGAAGGATTGGAAACACCTCAAGGAGTTACTGGAATTAACCCATGTTGAAAGGCTGAAGAAACTGAAGCCCACAGAAATGGCAGTAGCAAAATATGCATCCACTGAAGCAGAATGGATCTGTTTAATTGGAGGCTAATTTCTTTCTTCTACCTCTCTTATTACATCTTTCCTACAATCCCATTGAATAGTGCTATCTATAGTAATAGTAGGTCTCCCTCTTTGGTTTGCTGGACTACATGACTCTCATTTCTGGAATAAAACCCACAAACAACCCAGAAGTGTGCTTCACTAATTTTCTAGGCATTTATTTATCCAGTCAGGCTGCCAATCACAATGGGTATCTCATTAGAAAGGAGGAAGTTAGCAGGAGGAAGGAGGATAAAAGGAAGGAGGAAGAAGTTCTGGCATGTTATTGCAGAGCAGGATAATTGTCAACACTATGCACTGCATATTTTTATAAGTTAGAAGAAAGGATTTTAAATGTCTTCACTGTAAAGAAATGATATTTTAGTCAATAGATACATTTAACCTGATTGATGCATTATATGATATACAAATATGTTGAACTATCACATGGTACCCTATTGTGCTAATTTTTATGTTTTCATGTATGTGTTTCTTAAATGCCTAATGAGCTTTAAGTTGAACAAAAAAGACATAATTAAGTGCCCATAATTGTGATGAAATAGGAATCATGTTTAATTCTTCATTATAGTGTGCAAAATACCAGTGTTAACGTCTCGTAGAAAAATAACATTTTCTTACTTGATCACTCAATTCAGGAAAGAAATGGAACTCATGAAACAGATCCAAACAGATGTCCAAGAAATCAAAAACTGTCTTGAAAGTATACACAGTCGATTAAATGAGAGCGAAGACAGAATCTCAGAACTAGAAGACAGGAGTGCGCTTTATGACCATGAAAAGGAAAACTTCTTAAAAATAACTAGAGTCTATGAGAAATCCATACAACAACTGCAAGATGATGCAAAGAAGAACAATATAAGATTGATTGGAGTGAAGGAAAAAGAAGGAGACAGTGCAAAGGATCTAAGAAGATTATTCACAGACATAATGACAGAAAACTTCCCAAGCATGAGAAGAGAAC
>PVJO010009494.1:0-22987 GCA_004026905.1 Hystrix cristata
AAATCTGAGTAAATTAAAAATGTTTCATTCTATTCAGGCAATCTTAATAGAATAAAACTATCCTCCACCAATAATAAGTATATTTAAAACATTCCACTGGGAATCCCAATGGGCTACTTTTAGAATTGGGCCTTTTTTAAAGTCCATATGGACGGATAAATATACAAGAACTTCTGGGAACATTCTGAACAAGAAAAATAATAGGAAGATTGCCCTGTCACATATTAATACTTACTATAAAACTGCTGTAATCAGTTTGATACAAACATGTTTAGATATATGTTCAAGTAAAACAGAACACGGAGTCCAGAAATGTGTAAGTGAATGTGGAACGTATCATACTATTGAAGCAGCATTTCAGTTCAGTGGTAAAAGAATTATTCGCAATTTCCTGGGCTCAAGTGATCCTCTTGCCTCAGCCTCCCAAATAATCAGGACTATAGGCACACACCCCCATGCCTGGGTTACTTAATAAAAGTTATTAGCACAGCTGACTTATATATCTGGAGGAAAACAAAGTAAGATTTTTGTGCTCGCTTTGATGACACATATATCAACATTGGAATATATGTATATATATATAATCTACAGATAAAAATATATAAATATCAAAAATAAATAAGAATATTTGTTTAATCTTGAAATGGGGAAGGTCTTTAAGCAAGACAGGAAATCTAGAAATCACAAAGGAAATAGTTAAAGTCTCTAACCTCTGTACTGGCAGAATACATTATAAACAAAACCAAAAACAATTGCTAATGATGGAAAAATACCACACATATGACATATCTGCCTATACATATTGTGCATTCTAATATAGCCTATATTTCTCTGCTTCCCTGTTCAGCAAGACTCCTTGACAATGGCTAGGGTACTTTCTCCTCAGCCCTCTCCGATCATGCCTCATGCCCCATCACTCCACAGAAACTGCTCCTGTCAAAGGGCATCAGTGATGCCCATTTTGCCAAATTCAGTGGTCACTCTTCAGTCTTAGCCTCTCAGCTATATTCAACTTTATCAACAACTTCCTCTTTCTGATAACACTATTTCCGCTTCTTCAAAACACACTATGACTGTTTTTTTCTCCCTGCTACTTCAGAAAAGCATGAATTAACTTTAAACCAGGGATTGCAACAGCCTGAAGGACATCTTTTGTCTTTGTGTTTAATTCCAATTAGTGCCACAGTTGTCACCAGACCACTGGCACCTGGAGCGGTATATTGTTTTTTCCCTTACATGAAGCTTGCAGTCTTTCTTCTGTCATTTTCTTACCTTTCTGACCACTCTGATAATAGGAATTCGCTACCCTGCCTTAAAACATCTCAGAAATTGTGGGATAAATATTCGTGTATGGGCATCAGGCTGAGGCAGAGAAGGCACAATCACACAATACACAGAGAGCTTTTCACACTTCCTCAAATAGGCCAACAGTTGTTGTACCGGTCTCCACCTGTGTAAATTCAGTCGTAGTCCTACTAAATGTTCTGTTATGTAAAGACTGAATTGTAAAGTTAGATTCCAACAACATGTATAATAATATAAAAATGGGAAGGAGAGAGATGATTAACATGGTTAATATACACAAATACCCAGCTATAACAGGCAAATCAAAAATATACAAAGTACTACAGTCTTCATTTCTGTAATTGGTCAAGAAGCCAGCCAGGCACAGCAGCCCACAACTGTAGTCCCAGCATTCTGGGAGGCTGAGGCTGGACAACAACAAGTTTGAGCCCAGTGTGGGCAATTAACAAGACCTCGTCTCAAAATAAAAAATAAAATAAGACTGGGACATAGCTCAGGATGAAGGCCCTGGGTTTAAGCCCCATTACTGCAAGAAGTAGAAGCCATAATGGGTCTCTATGGATTCTACTACTCTTTTCTTTTCCTGTTGGTGCTGGGAACCCAGGGCCTCATGTGTGCTATGCAAGTGCTTTATTACTGAGCTATAACCCAACTCTGGTCAGGATTCTTTATCTGATGGAGTAATCCAAAATCACTTTTTTTTTTTTTTTTGTAATGTGGGAACTGAACCCAAGGCCTTCATTCCCAGCTCCCACCCCTTTTTGAAACATGGTCTCACCAAGTCATTCAGTTTCCCAGGCTGGGCTTGAACCTATGATCCTCCTGCCTCAGCCTTCCAAAGTGTTGGGAATACAGGCATGTGCACAGTGCTTGGCTCCAAAACTCCACTTCTGATTGAAGGTCTGAGTTCTCAGTCGTCCTGCCATATTTTGGTTGCTATATGTTTTTCATTAACTTTTACTACTCAGCATGGAAGTACTGAGCAAAACCTCCAGAGAAACCTCTGTGTTGCAGAAATAGTTTTCTTTTCCCACATTTTGTAGCAGCAACCCAATTTCCCTTAGATAACCAGGATCACTTACATTGCTCAATGGAGAGCTTTTCTCCGCTTTGTTCAGTGACGTATAGAACCAAGAACAGCCAGGCGGAAGTCCTGTCTTCCAAGGCAGTGAGATCATTGTCAAGTTCACCAGTGGAAGTAATCTCTCTTTGGGGACTAAGTCCTCCAAACCAGCAGAGCTCAAGGTTTCTGGGAAACAAACATCCTGTGAGTGGGCTATTAGGTCTAATAGTGAAAGAGCCACTCCTGTGACTCCTGAGCCCTTGTGGTCTGGCTGTGGGGGAAATAACACCCTACAACAGGCTCTCATTCCATACACACACTGTATCTTCTAAGACAGACCCCTTTTCTTTCAGGATATTTTCTTCCATCTGTTGCTCAGAGTCTTCAATTGGCCATTCCAAGTTTCAATAGGCATCAACTCCCATGTAATGGAAGGTATTAAAATCACTTAATCTTTGAGCATGAGCCCATTATTGTACTTACTTGGCTGTGAAATAAGTTCCTTGATTAGACACAGTGCAATGGGAATGCCTTGACTCTGGATGAGACGTTCAGTGAGTCCACATTCGGTGTCTTTCAGGGTTGCCTCTGCATAGAATTACATTGCTATCAGTCTTTACTTTGGGGTGGTAGCAGCATATGGTACAGATCCACCTGTAAACAAGACTCGAGGGTCAGCTGGTTCCAAGGAACACTCAGTAGGCCACAGGCAAGAACTGATAGAGATGAGAACATGCAACAGGAGCAGGGTCAAAGGAACCTGAGCCACCTGTTCACACAATTTACCTTCTGGGCCTCCTCAAGCTTGTTCTCATACTGAATACTCGCCATAGTGTTCAGGTTTCTCCAAAAAATAGAACCAATAAGATAGACCATAGATAGATAGACAGATAGATAGAAAGATAGATAGATAGATATTTAAGACAAGGAATTGGCTCATGGAATTACAGAGTCCAAGAGTTGCAGTCTGAAGTCTGTCTACCAGGAAGCCAATGGTATAAATTCCAGTTTGAAGTTGAAAGCAGATTGGTGTCCCAGCTTGAAGACTGTGAGGCATAGAGAAAGAACTTTCTTTTGCTCAGCCTTTTTGTTCTATTCAGGCCTTCAAGGAATTGAACAAGGCCCATCCATAATAGGAAAGGCAGTCTGTTTTATTTGGACTATTGATTCAAATGTCAGTCTCACCAAGAATAACATGTAGTCAAGTATCTGGGCACCCCATGAATCAGTCAAATTGACACACTAAATTAACCATCACATAACAATTAAATTTTCATTTAATGATAAGTGGTTGAAGTGCACAACCAACATTATGGTTGGTTAGATTTGGTAAACAACACTCAGTTTATCATGAAAAGCTCAGGCACCCTAGTTACTGGTGTCTTCTAACCGTTTCCTGTTTAGTTCCCTCAAGGAAGCTGAACGTGCTGCCTGGTCTACAAGTCAGAGTCACAGGTAAAACATTAGGCGAGCAGAACCAAATATGAGTTATGAAGTCAGAAAGGCCTGATGTTTTGGGCGAGAGAAACAGAGAAAGGTTTGTCAATGGGTACAAAGTTACAGTTACGAGAAATAAATTCTGGTGTTCTACTGCACAGTATGGTGACTGTAAATAATGGTAATGTATATTTCAAAAAAGCTAGAAGAAAGGATTTTGAAGATTTCACCACAAAGAAATAATAAATGTTTGAAGAGAGGGATATGCTCACCCTGATTTGAACATTGTATAACATATACATTTCTCAAAATATCACATAGTACCTCTTATGTGTACACAATTTTTATGTCAATTAAAAGTCAGTAAGTAAATAAAAAAGAAAGATCTCCCTACCTTTAAAAAAAAAAAGCAAAGCCTGAAGTTTTGGCTGGGGATGTAGTTTAGTGGTAGAGTACTTGTCTAGCTTGCCCAAAGCCCTGGGTTCAATTTCCAGCACTACCCAAAGAAAAAAGCCTGAAGTTTTAGAGGTGTTATTTAACTTCTATTCATCCTTCTGAATCTATAAAATGAGAGTACAAATATATGCTTATTAATGATAATCAAAGAAAATACTAAATGTCAAATTATTAGATTGTTGCTAGACTAAGAAGAGTTATTTCCCATGAATATTCCTGATTCAGAATAGCTTTCACTAATACCTCCCTTCTTCTGAAAGTGCCCTTGGAGTCATCGAAAATATTTTAAATCAGATTTATCTTCTAGATCTGAAGCTTCATAATATTCACTGTGTAATTTGTGGATTTTTCCCTTAGAATAATAAAATTAACAAACATGACTATTTAAAAGTCATATGGAAATCTATATTATATAGTCTTTCCCGGAAGACAGTTTAAAGGTAAAGTCTCACTAAATTGCTAAATTGCCCAGGCTGGGCTCTGAGTTTTGATCTTCAGGTCTCAGAGAGAGTACTATAATTACAAGCATGACCCAGAGCCTTCACATTAGGCTACACCCCCAGACCATTTTTAATTTTTTACTTTTTTTTTTTTTAAATTTTGAGATAAGGTCTTGCTAAGTCACTGAGCTGCCCAGACTGGGTGTGAACTTGCAGACGTCCTGCCTCAGCCTTCCAGAGTGCTAGGATTAAAGATGTGGGCCATAATACAGAGCTCCAGTGGCTTTTGTTGTTGTTGGTTCTTTTGTTTGTTTGTCTTTTGAGACAGGTCTCACTACATAACCCAGGCTGGCCTTCACCTTACCATGTAGTCCAGGTTGATCTCAAACTCGTGGCGATCCTCCTCCCTCGGTTGAGGTACAGGTAATCCCAAGGGCTGGGATTACAAGTGTGCGACACCATGCCTGGCTTCCAATGGGTTTTTTTAAATCAAGCAGGATATGAGAAAATACTTTTGCACTGTCCTGGTCACTGCAGTATTATAAAGCATCCTGACTCCTGGACACTAATTACCAAGATCCTCCTCCACAACTTCCATGTATGTTTACAAACACACACACAAGTGACTTACACCCTCCCCAAGATACCCCTACATATTCCCAAAATATCCCCTAGAGGGCAGTACTGCCCCTGTTGAGAACTGATTTAAAGGAATAAATGAGGCCTGGGACCCTCCCAAGATTTAGAAAAGGGAGCAGCTTCGCCTCAGGAGAACTATACTTATTTAAAATATAGCCTGTGCTTCTTTCTCTCTTGACCTGCACATCAGCACTCCCTGGTCACAGACTCCCTGGAGCAACAAGGAGGTAGCTAGATGAAGAGATCAAGACACTGATACAATAATGGGAGGGGTCTGGTAGGATAAAGCAGATAAAGCCTTATTCTTCCAACAGGATAGGATAAGGCGTCCCTCCCCATTGGAAGAATGAGAGAGGGTCCGGAGCTGACCTGTCTGAGCAACCAAGGAGGTTTGCCTGGGCCCAGTGAAGGGAAGCTCTGTTCCTCTTTCTACAAGCAAGGCTGAACAACATCCTTGACAACCAATCTGGATGCCATTTAACTTATCCAGTCCTTTCTCAATGTAATAGAAAAAGCTCAGATTATGCCATCAGACTGCCTGAGTTGTGGTCCTAATGTAACCACTCACGTGCTTTGGAAAGGTTATTTAATATCTCTGTGCCTCAGTTTCTTTGGTTGCATAATGAGGATAATAGTAATATCTATATAACAAGTTAATACATGAGAAAGAGCTTAGAACAGAATCTGACCCCCAGTACATGACAAATCCTAGATATTACTGTAATCACCATTCATGTCTTATAGGGAGCATGAGGCTAAAGAATCATCCCAACTTGAGGGATGAGCATCTCTGAGGACTCTAACTACTAAGAAGACTAGGTCGGCAGAAAGTTATGTGTAGGTAAGAATACTATCAGGTTCCCTAAAGAGGAGACAGGGACTTCAACTCGCTCTGTGTAGTAGGTTCATTAACTCATGTTAGAGAAAAAGAATTTCAAGCCAAGTGTGATGGTTCACACCTGTAATCCCAGCACATGGGAGTCTGAGGCAGAGGACTGCAAGTTGGAGCCCAGCCTGGGCAATTTAGCAAGACCCCCTCAGTCAATCAATCGATCAATCGATATTTTTAAAAGGACTAACCGCGTGTAGTTCAATGCAAAAGCCCTGAGTGCAATTCCTAGTACTGTAACAAAAAAAGAAAGGGGAAAAAAGAACTCCAGAACACATTAGTGTGAGGTGTAGGCAGAGGCAGAGTTAGAAAGTACAGGAAAATACAGAAAGGTCTCCAGATGGAGAGCTTCGGACCCAGGCCAGCCTTTAGAAATTAGCTGAGATAGGCAAGGGCCTGCTTCCTCATCACCTCAGTTCTGGTTTCATTAGCTCTAGGGGAATCCTACAGCTCCAGGGGCAGCTGGAGTCCCACAAGATGACTGTTCTTTCTTGGGGGCAGGGGAGCCTTGGTTCCTCCCATGGGGTAATTGCTTCCATTTAATGGAGGTGAGCTTATCATGGAGTGGTCTATTCCCCCCTCCTTTTCCTGGAACCCAAGATGATTACAGGTGTAGGACAATGGTTGCAGATTCCTAGGCATTGCTCAAGGGGAGTCTGGAACTGGACAATAGTAAAATCTGACAATTGCATGTCCCTGCAAATCCTGAAAAGTGCTTTAGTTACTCTCATCTTGGTGGCCTCAGTCTTGAAGGGGGTTGAGATGGACCAGGTAAACTTAAGGCTCATAAGCCTTGTGTTACAGACACTGCTCAAATGATGAATGCGCCTACGTGCAGAGTTGAGCAGGGATCTGCTTAAAACCTTATTATTTTTTTCTTTTTTTGGTGCTGGGAATCAAACCTCAGGACCTTGTGCTTTCAAGTCAAACACTCTAACCACTGAGCTAAATCCCCAGCCCCTTAAAACCTCATTTCAAGGTAATAAGGGAGACATGCAAATGCAGGCAGAGATGCCAAGCTTCATCCTGCTTTTAGTTTTCCACTGGGCATCTGCAAGTCCAGCCTCTAGGTCCCTGTTACACATCCCCCATCTCAATCCATTCCTCAACCCTGAAGGAATTATAGAATCGGCCAGTTTGGCTTCGTATATGATCTGGCAGCCAGTAACACAGTATATAAGAAGCGAACAAGCTGAGTTTTGAGTTTCTGGAATGCCCGGTCCCAATCCTGGGAGTGAGGTTATGGAGTACAGATATAGGTAGCCTTCAGTAACTGCGGTCAGGCCTTTGAACTGTATGCTAGTGAGGTGAGTGTTGGAAGACAGCAGACTGCCAGAGAAACCAGCCTTCTGATCAGAGGATCGAAACCTTTAGTCTCATCCCCTGGTACCCAGCAGAGGAGAGGAACTGGAGACTGATTTAATCACCAATGCGCAACAACTTAATCAATCATGCTTGTATGATGAAGTCTCCAGAAAAACCCTAGACAGTGAAGTTCGGGGCTCAGAAAACTTCCAGTTCGGTGAAGACATTGTGGAGCCAGGAGGGTCACAGGCCCAGAGACGGCACGCAGGTGCCACGCACGCCATCTCCGTGCCCTGCCCTGTGCATTTCCTCCACTGGGCCATTCCTGAGCAGCATCCTTTATAATTTAGTGGAAGTAAAAAGCACAGCGCTTTCCTGAGTTCTACGAGCCATTCTAGCAAATTACTGAACAGGACAGGGAATCCCAGTAGTGCTCCCTGATTTGTAGCCAAGTGACCAGAAGCACAGGTCATAACCTGGGACTTGCCCCTGGCATTACTTCTGGGTAGTTAGTGCCATAATTGAGTCATAAGATATGCAATTGATGTCTGAAGAGTTGGAGAATTTTTTATTGTGAGAGAAAACTCACAGATGTGGTGTCAGAATTGTAGAATGGAGGAGTTTGTCTTTGGAGCTCTTCCTCTACTGTTTTCTCTGCCTATCTATTTTGCTAAGTCATTTATAACAGTGTTCACCAATTCCCAAAAGTCTTGTAGTTTTTGTTCCACATAATAAAGTATTCAAGAAAAACTTAGTGATTAGTACTCAAGGATTATTTCTTCAGCAATAGTTGCTAAAGGGACAGGAAAGAGAAACAGGGTTCTAGGGCCCCAAGAAGGAGATCCCAAATGAACCTCAGGGGTCCAAGGAGGAGGTCCGTGTGTGCCAGAGACTACTCAGCTTGAGTACCCAATGACAGGATAAGCCTGACAGAGAGAAATCAGCTTCTAGAAGCTTTACCAAGAACTACCATTAATTCAGTAAAAGATCTTTCCCAAAGCAATGAGTATGTGTTTGCTACCATGCTGTTTATTAAAAATATGTCTGAGGACAAGTATAACACTTTTGGATCAAGCAATAGTGAAGGGAAAAATCATCCCAGCGATATGTTCCAGATTGCCATGACAAAGAACTAATCAGCAGATACTCTCCAAGCATGAAAGATGAGGGGCTGGTGGCCGAGACTACCAAGGCCTTGGCACCAGCCAGCTCACAAAAGCCCACATTGCCAGGGGCAGGGAGCACCAGTCAATTCTCAGTTCATCCATGCAATGGGGGAACAGGGTATTTTCCTAGGACACACTGGACACACACCAGGTGTGGTGATAACATTATTCTTTATTTGTCTGTGAGGCTGGGATATCATACTATATACTGTGCCCAAATAGATTCCAGTTTTAACGGTAAAGTTTCCTTCTTTTCTCTGGCATCACAAGGAGGTACCTCCTTTCACACAGAGCTTTCCCATGAATTACTGCTCAGTTCTTCCAGTGTCCCGTAGTTGTAGGCTTGCTACACATGGATAAACTTTGGGATACAGGTTGCCTTCCAGAGATATCAGCCCTTGTTTCTTATTCAGAGTTGCTACATGGTTTTGACTTCTATATTCTGCAATCAAGAAGGGAAAGGAAAATACCAAGAAATAATAAACCAAGAAAGTAGAAAAGTTCTTTCCAGATGCTGGAAAGAGAGGGGGTGTGGTGTTACTGCTTAAAATTTTAGTTGGTGACACGCGCCTGTAATCCCAGCATTCAAGAGGCTGAGAAAGGAGGACTGTTGTGAGTTCAAGGCTAGCCTGAACAACATAGCGAGACCCTGTCTCAAAAAATTAAAAAAAAAAGTTTTAGTTTTACAGGATGAAAAGCAACATGGAGATGGACAGTGGTGATGGTAAACATTATAAATGTATTTAATACTACTGCACTATATAAAGCTGGTTAAAATAATAAATTTTTAAGGGGGAGAGGATGCATACTGGGGACTGAATCCAGGGTCTTCACACTGAACTGTATTACCAACCCTTTTTAAATTTTGAGACAATGTCTCGCTAAGTCACCAAATTGCCCGGGCTGGGCTTGAATTTATGACCCTCCCAGAGTGCTAGGATTATAAGCATGGACCGCTGCACCTGGCTTGGGCAAATTTTATGTTATGTATATTTTACCAAAATAAAAAAACCTGAAAGCTGAACGTAGTAGCATACACCTGCAATCCCAGCATTCTGGGAAGCTGAAGCAGGAGGAGTACAAGTTTGAGGACAGCCTGGGAAACGTAGCAACTTTGGAAGACCCCATCTCAAAAATTAAAAAAATTGAAAGTATCAATGAACTGGGAATGTAGCTTAGTGCAAATTCCCAGTACCAAAAAAAAAAAAAAGGAAAAATGTAAAGGGAGTGGCAAGAATAGATCTTCTTTGGTCCATCTTCAATTATTTGCCTGTTGGTTTCAGTGGACAGCAATGTAAGCTTACTTGCAAGCCATCATTTTATTTAATTTGTGGTTGAAAATCTTCGGCGTAACCAAAGCCCTAGTGATCAGAATGATTGTCTCCTTCCCTTTGGTGTGATAAAATAAACACCCGGGTGGGGTGGAGAATGTGGGAGGAAGAACAGCAGGGGGAAAGTCAGACAGGTCATTTGGGGATAGGGATGTGGAAGGCCAGGCCTGTTTTTGGAGGAATGTGTACCAAGTGTGCCGTTAGGTGCAGGAAGGTGAGATAGGCGCGGTGCGGTCTGGGGGTGGTGGCAGCAGCAGAGACAATGTGGAGGCGCATCCAGGTGAGGGCAAGGTCAGGAGCAGGAAGGCAGAACTGACTTCAGCCTGAAAACTGTTCGTGCAGGACTAGCTTCCCGTGCCACCATGTAATCCGTGCAGTTGTTCTAACCATCCTCCCTGGGACCTGCTCAGGCTTGCATTCATATTTCTCCCAAGAAAAAACACCAGGAGAGGTTCAATGACCCCATTTGAGGGCCTTTTATTGTTATAATTATTAAACATGCTAAAATCACAGAGTAGCTATTCTGTTTCTGCCCTGACTCCACAGTGGGGCAGGTGGGAACTACGGGGGTCACGTGGCTCGTGCAGTCTCTGGGGGTGGCTGGAGTCAGCAGTTAGAGGTAGGCAGGTTAGCAAAGCCCCAAGAATCCTTCTCCTACTGAGCTTTTCCTGGCAGGAACCTGAACTTTAGAGATTTCCTCATTCTCTTGACCTTTCTTTCTTCCCTAAATCCCCCCCTACACTTCATTTCTCTGCCTATGGTCCCTGGAGCCTCTCCTGCCTCTGCCCGTGAAGGAAAGTTTTCCAGCCTCCCGTCATCGTGGGAACTAAGCTGCTCAGCATGCACTAACTGGTAAGTTGCTTGGTGCAGATCTGCCTGGCGGGGGAAGGAGGCTCCAGTCTCCACTGCGCTTTGATCCTAGGAAGGAGGTTGGAGGGGGTGGTGAAGAGTATCTGAAAGGGAAAGATTGTCACATGAAGTGTGAATGATGTAACTGGCAGAGTTGCCTCTGCCCCACCCTCAAGCACCCTACTCTAAAGGCTTCCCCTCTTTCCCACGTTGCTGTTGTTGTTGCGGGGGGGGGGAACCTCTCAACCTCAAAGCCTCTTGTTCTCCAACCCCACAAGGCAGGCCTGGGTACTTAGCCCACAGAGGCCCTGGTTCATCCTTAGGCAACTGGCTGCCAACCAGAGTCTTCATCTTCTCCATGTTCCTTGTGCCTCTACTGCTGTGATGGCTTCAGAGTGCCAGAAAAAAGAATATAGAAAGGTTGAATGTGCCTCAGTGAGAGGCTAGAGGGACAAAGGGCCAAGACACATGGGAGTCAGGGCTATGGAGAAGGGAAGAGAAGGTAGCAGTGTGAAGGGGAAGGCTGGCCGTTCAGGAGCTGGGGTCCTTTTTCCTTTTCTGGAATCGCCGGAACTTGCCCTGAATGGCAAGGGCAGCCTTCTCTGTCTCTGGTGCCGTCAGATCGATGTCAATCTCCTCCTCCTCCTCAGCCTTCTTGGCACTGCTAGCCTTCCCTGTGGAAGGTTGGACACACTTGATGAGTCAACCTGCCCACTTGAGCCTTGTTCCCAGGCCCCAGATACAATGATTAAGGTCCATTTTGTACTGGATTCTGGGGGACCTCTAATCTTTCCTAAGACTAAGAGCGCCTGTATTTAGGCTGGGAACTAGCTACAGTTACTTCAGGAAGCTTTGCTGTTTTGACAAATGTCTGTTATTATCGTTTATTCCTAAATCCTATAGTTCAAATCCCAAAATACACTCATTTTTCCCAGCTTGCCCCTAATTTTCTAATGGAGACAAAGACTGGGATTATCTGATGAGTTTCTTCTTGTCATTGTACTGGCCTTCCCCAACCACTCCAGACCTACTAGCTTCTAAAATAAAAGAGGAAATACTGAAAGGTTTACTTCTTGGAAAGAAGCTTATAGATACAGTAGTTAAAACCTAACTCTTTTGTTTCACTTACCCACATGCTTATTTCTCCGAGGTCTGACTTTTGGAGATTACAGATTTACTTCGCTGTTTATCTTCTTGCCCCTAACTTCACAGGCTCTACAAACTGCCTAGTCCAACCCTACTTACCTTTCTCCTCTGGGCCAGATGCCTGGTTGGTTGCTGGGGATGTTTTGGTGTTAAGCTGGGGAGGGGAAAATCAGAATATTAGATATTCATGGGACTATTAAGGTGCTATCTCCTTAGACACTTGTGCTCTTTTATGATTACATAGTCTCTTAGTCTTTTGAAAAAGTACGTCTTGAGACAATGAACAGAAGAAAAATCATCAAAAATCATTCAACAAATATTTATTGAGGCTAGGGAAATTGGAAAGAAGAAAACAAAGAAACCTGCCCTTCATGGAGCTTATTCTAATATATTTTCAGACAAATAAATAAAAGGACTACAATGTTAGGTGATGATAAGTGCTTAGGAGGAAAAGCAGAGAAGGAAAGCAGTGAATACAGGGGTGAAAATGGAGGAATTGCATTTTATGTGGAGTTGTCAGGAAAAACCTATCTGAAAGGCGGTATTTGTGCAAAGAACTGAAGGAGATGAAGGCAAAACGACTGGGACAAGTGCTTTCCAGGGCCATGGGGTGAACAAGTGATTAGCTTGTTTGAGGAACAGCAAGCAACTAGTGTCTGCTGGAGTAGAGAGAGAAAGGAAGACAGATGGATGAAGGGGAAATCCGAGCTCACTGGGGCTGGGGCAGATTTTCTATGCAGCAAAAGGATACAGAATAAGCAAAAGATCCACTCAACAAATATGTCAGCGCCCAATACATACTTCACTATTGAGCATACAGAAGTAAGAAAAAAAAAGTCCCTGCCCTCATTAAACAAACATGCAAGTTAATGACATCCTATGAAAGAAAATAAAACCAAGTAGTCTTGGAAAGTGTCTCTAAAAATTGACATTTGAGTAGAGGCTTTAATGACCTATAAGAGCAAGCATGGAAATGTCTGGGTGGAGAACTTCGTGGGCAGGAAGGAGAAATCCCTGAGGCAGGTTTGTGCCTCGCATGTTTATGGAACACTAAGAAACCATCCTGGCTGGCATCAAGTAAGGGAGAGAGTATAAAAAATGAGATTGGTAAGGTAGCCAGAATGTACATCTTTGAACCTGTGCAAAGATTGGATTTTTTCCTAAATTATCAGAAAGCCATCAGAGGTTTGAGAGCAGAGGAAAACAGGCTCAGACATGTTTTTCAGGGATTTCTGTGACTCGTGGGTAGAGAATAAACTATGGAGGGACAAGAAAGAAACCAGGGGAAACAATTAGGAGGGTGATAGTGATAGAAATGACAGGAAGTATTCAGACTTCAGAGAAATTTCATGGTAAAATAAGCTTGATCTTCTGGTATATTTTTGTTACAAGGGGCTGTAGAAAAGAGTCTTAGAAGACAGCAGTGGAACTGGATAGTAGTTGAGAGCGAATGTGGGCTCATGGGAGGGTGTTCTGTTTTGGTTTTGGTGCCGGGGATCCAACTCAGGGCCTTGCGCTTGCTAGGCAAGCACCCTAACCACTGAGCTCAATCCCCAGCCAAGATATCTACACTATAGAAATGAAAGTGCAGAATGGACATAAGCATGATGGCAGATTCCATGGGAATGCCTGGAAGTTCCCTTCTGATTCCGTTTTCTCGGTGGAAGGACAGTTGTCAGCTGAAAGGGAAGAAATGGCAAGAAATGTTAAAGATTTGAGGGGAGAGGACGGTAAGTGAAATAATCATCTAAGAAAGTCAGAGAGTGAAAGATGGAGAGATAGAGCGGGATTAGCAGACAGCACCAAGGACACTCTTGAGGAGAATGGTGATGGTTTTAAAGGGGAACCAGCGAAGATATTGTTCCTGTCTTCCAGGGTAAGTGAGGTGATAAGACAAGTACCCAAACAATACTCACTGACCATTTATTGTGTGACAAACATTATCCAATTTAATCCTCTGAAGTATCACCCTATTTTATAGTTGAGGAAAACAAGTTTAGAGAGATGTTAAGGATCTTGCTCAAGGTCAAGACCCACAAGTAGAAAATAGTGGACCTGGCTTTCGAAGCCAGGCAGACTGACTCCTCATTCTTACACCATCAGGCTGTACTATTCCTGCAAGACTAAATATTGTCATATTATCACAAATAGGCACACATGTCAACAAGTACTGAATCTAAGCAGAAGGCATAAGGATATGTGTTGAACTATTCTTTGAACTCTAGTAAAATTTTCTAATAATAAGGAAATAGGAATAAAACAATATTTTTAAAAGGCTGATACCATGCTGTATTTGACATAAGAATATGTCTTGCATAGGTTTTAAGGCGGGCACAGTGGCATGTGGCTGTAATCCCAGCTACTTAAGAGGCTATGGCAGGAGGATTGCAAATTCAAGGCGAACCTGGGCAATTTAGCAAGATCTTATATCCATCTATCTATCGATCTATCCATATATCTACACATTTTCATTTCAAAATCTGGAAGAACATATACAAAAGTGTTCCTTGAACTCTATGGAATCCCTGCTAGTCTCTCTTTGACTGAAAGAGACCTTCTATAGAAGGAAGGATTCTTTTTTTTTGAGACAAGGTCTTGCTAAGTCACTAAGTTGCCCAGGCTGGGTTCATGCTTGTGATCCTCCTGTCTCTGCCTCCCAGAAGCCGGCTAGGATTATTCCGAAGGTTCTTGGGAGATGGGTCCAATTATTACTCTTTCTCTCCCTGTGATCTCCTTGGGGTCAATTATTTTTATGTTTTGCACATGATCAATGTAATGGCCCAGTAGCTGCAGCTGACACTTTCTACTATGGCATTATCATCAAGAGCCTTGTCCACACTGCCAAAGTGTGACATGGGTGGAGTGTGCAGTAATAGGATAACAGCCACATTCCAGACAAGAGAGTCATGCGTCAACTAGACCAGAGGCCAAGGCAGGAGGATCACAAGTTTGAAGCCAGGATGGGCAACTTTAGTGAGATCCTGTCTCAAAACAAAAGGAGTTAGGGATGTAGCTCAGTGGTAGAGTGTTTGCCTAGCACGCATGAGGCTCTGGGTTCAGTCCCTAGTACCACAATGCGGGGGGAAAAAAAGAAGCAAAAACTGTAGTCTGATGATCTCTGATTCCAAATCCTACTTTCTCTATTGTCAGCAAATTCTCTACTCTGATCCTTGTTTTAACCATCATCAGTCTGTCTGTCTCTAATTAAGCCTGATCCAGCTGCCATCTGACTCCCCAGGAGTTTCTAGCTCCATTTAGGTTAAATAGATGAAAGGTCATAATCTATCAGCCAGGGTCTCCACAGGGGAGGCCAGAACAGGGTGCTGCAAGAAGGCGAGGGCACTGTTACAACGCCCCTTGAAATCTCCCTCGCATCTTCTGTCGGGAAGGATGTGTGCTAGAATTTCTATCTCCTACCCCTCCTCCCTCCACTCTCGATAGCCAGTTCTCAAAATAGTCAGTGTAGACACTGGATTTCTGGATTTGGTTGCTTGCCGAGATTGGGGGTAGGGACAGTTAGGTCGCAAGTTCTTGGCTCTTATCCTCTATATGGTCCCTCTCTCCATCAAGCTTCCTGTTTATTTTCCAGAAACTCAGTTATTGTAGATGAACCAGAGTCCCCTGATATGCCTACCTGCAAGCCATCAGACTACCATACTTCAAGTAGGCACGAAGCCCTCTCCGGGTGAAGCAGAAACCACACCCTCTCTAGGGCACCTCTTAGAAAACTCACACCTCCAGAGGAGTGATGCTTGACCCACAAGAGCTATAACGTGCCAGCGTTGCTCGGCCTCTCAGCCCCTCGTCTAGGCAGGTGTGGCTTACAAACCTCTCAGGTGCTCTTCTACTCCTTCTAATGCTGCACTGTTCTGACATTACAGAAATAACAACAGTGAAGTGGTTCGGCAAATCCCTCCTTCTCCTTGTAGGACCTAACTAGGG
This sequence comes from Hystrix cristata, assembly GCA_004026905.1. NCBI lineage: Eukaryota > Metazoa > Chordata > Mammalia > Rodentia > Hystricidae > Hystrix > Hystrix cristata. The sequence goes on from PVJO010009494.1 coordinate 15,969, forward strand.
GAACTGAGAGAAGTCCAAGATTTCAGAAGGTTCTCTCATCTTATTTTATTAATAATCACCTATCTAATACTATGTGCTAGTGACTTTTCTGTGCACTTTAAAAACACACTTTGAATCATTGTAACAGCTTTGTAACATCGTTATTGTTATTATCCTCATTTTACAGGTCAGGAAACTGAGGTGAAGAGAGGTTAGTTTTCTTGCGGAAGGTCATAGAGCTGAGAAGTCACAAAATCAGGGTTTGAAGCTGGGTTGTCTGGCTCTGGATTTGAGGCTTCTGAACACACTATGCTGTCTGTGTTGCCCACCCAGAAACACGGGTGTGTGTGCACACTTGAAGATGTCCAGTGTGAGGCCGGCCTGAGTGCACGGGGGCTCCCCCAGCAGCTCAGTCGCAAGGTGGAAGAGAAAGCTGCAGGAATCATGATTCATTCCGTCCCCAGGCAGTCAGGCAGCTGGTGCCAAGGCACAGCTTCTCCATCCACAGTCCCCAACATTTCCTTTATGTCCCCTCTCCAGGGACTTGGGAACAGGCTCCCGTCCTCCCACTATGAAGCCACCTTACGCGTCATGTGGGGACGTGACCCCAGACCATGCCTAGTGGTTCAGATTCCTGCCCTGGTAGTTGGTCTGACCACTGGATTCTGGCTTTCATCCTGATACCTGCTCTGTGGGCCTGCTGACCCACAATGGGCTGCCCTCCAGGGGAAAACTACAGCCTCTGTGTGCGTTCTTCACCCCCAGGGCCACATCCAAGCCCTTCAGAGGCAGAGAGTTCCATGTGTAGGATCATCTCACTGCCTTCCACTCCAAATGGCTCCCTTGCTTACACTCCAGCCCATTATCCCAGGTTTCCAGTGAGCTTGGAGCTTGGTTCAGCTCCACCTCACTGCCCACACAGGACTAAATGTTTCTCACTTCTCAATACAAACAGAACACTAATTAGCAACTGGGAGGCCCATCAGCGTTTGCCTTTCCCTGGAGGGCCCTAGTTTCTTTCCTTGCCTACCTTCCTGTATCCTTTTCCTTCTCACCTATGGGCCTGATGCAGAACAGTGTTCCATTCCATCATCTTGGCAGTGGTTGCCAATTTCCCAGGAGTCCTCTTTGACTCTTCGGTTTCTTTGGCAGCTCAAAGTTGTAAACTCTCTCTTCCCACGGGGAAGGAGGAGAAGGTGAGGCCTGCTGGTTTAGCTTAGGGGTTTGCTCGTTTTCAGTACTGGGGCTTGGATCACATCAGGAGTGCTGAACTGCATTCCAATCCTTTTAGATTTGTTCTGAGACAGGGTCTTGCTAAATTGTCCCAGCTGGCCTTGAACTTGCGATCCTCCTGCCTTAGCCTCCCCAGAAGCTGAGATTACAGACATGCTCCAGGGCTGTTTTTCTTTAGACTTTGAGACTGCAGAGAGGGACACAACACAGCAACATCCTCTCTTTCCCTAGTATTTTCCCCAAGAGTATCACCCATTTCTATTTCCTCCCCCTTTCAGCAAAGGGAACACCACACACTTGCCCTGTCCACCTCCTCTTGTGTAAGTGTTGGAGGCTCTCAAAGTTTAGGTCTACACTTCGTTGTTCTCTCTTCCTAGATAATTTAACTTGTTCCTGTTACTTGAGTTACCACTGCACTGTCAAATAGAACAGGGGTCGGCAGGCTGGGCAGTAATCCCAATATTTGGGAGGCTGAATCAGGAGGATTGTGAGTTCAAGGCCAGCCTGGACTACATAGAGAGGCCCTATCCCAAAAAACAAAGCAAACAAAAAGAACAGAGATTCCGCTGGGCATGGAGGAATGGCCATGAGTTCAAAGCCAGCTGGGGCTACAGAGAGAGTTCAAGGCCAGCCTGAGCTACATAGTGAGACCCTGTCTTAAAAAAAAAAAAACAAAAAAATGGAGATTGGCAAACTACAGCTTACTGGGCAAATCTGATCTTCAACCTATCTTCGTAAACAAAGTTTTACTGGAACATAGCCATACCTGCCTGTTTACATATTATCTGTGGCTGCTTCAGCACTATAGTGGCAGAGCTGAGACCACAGAGCCCACAAAGTCCAAACTATATCCTATCTGGCCCATTATTATTCTATTCTATAATAATAAAAGTGTTTTAGGTGGCATTGTGGTGCCTGCCTGTAATCTCAGCACTCTGCGAGGCTGATGTAGAAGGACTACAAGTTCAAGCACAGTCTGGGCAACTTAGTGAGACCATGTACCAAAATAAAAAATAAAAAAAGCTGGGGATGTAGCTCAGTACAAAGGTCCTGGGTTCAATCCTCAGTAGTGGGTTCAATCTCTGATAGTACAAAAGAAAAAAAGAAAGAAAAGAAAAATGTAATATCTTTGCAATTATTGTATCCAACAGGGACATGTGACCATTGTGTACTTTAAAATGTGGCTAATGCAAATTTATAATCGTACTTTATTAATTAAAATGTAAATTTGGCTGGGGATTTTGTTCACTGGTTAGAGTGCTTGCCTCACAAGCACAAGGCCCTGAGTTCAACGCCCAACACCAAAAAAAAAAAAAAAAAACCCATCCAAGTGAAGATGCTTAAAATTTAACTTACTTTTTTTTTTTGTGTGTGCTGGGGATCAAACTCAGGGCCTTGTGCTTGTGAGGCCGGCACTCTAACCACCGAGCTAAATCCCCATCCTGGCTTGGATGTTTTATAGGAACTTCAAACTCCATGTGCCTCAAACTGAATTCATAATCCTACCCACCCAACCTACTCTCCTGTACGTATTCTCTGTTTCATCCAGTTGTACAAGCCAGGAACCTAGAAAGTATTCTTGAATTTTTCTTTCCTTTACATTGCATATTGAATTCAATATTAAGTCCTGTTAATTAATCTTCTAAATATCTCAATATCTCTTAATCCATTCACTTCTCTCCATTATTACTACCCTCCATGAGCCTGTTCAGACTGCTGTATCAAAAATGCTACTCAAAAAAAAAAAAAAAAAAGCTGGACATGGTGGTGCACACATGTAATCCCAGTCAGTACTCTGGAGGCTGAGGCAGGAGGATCTCAGTGAGTTGGAGGCCAGTTTGGACTACATAGTGAGTTCAAGGTCAGCCTGAACTATATTGTGAGATCCTGTCTCAAAAAACAAACAAACGAACAAACAGTGCCATGCTGGACATGGTGGCACAGGCCTACAATCCCAGCTCTTGGGAGGCTGAGGCGGGGGAAAACAAGTTTGAGGCCAGCCTGGGCTACACAGCAAGTTTAAGGCCGCCCTGGACTAACTAGCAGACATTATCTCAAAGGAAAAAAAAAAAAAAAGCCATAATCTTCAGATGGTGGTTTAAAATTGTGAAGGCTGGAAAGTCCAAAATTGAGATACTGGCAGATTTGGTATCTGGTGACAACCCATTTTTTTTCTTCATAAATAGCCACTTTTTGCTGTATCTTCACAGGATAGAAGGGAAGAGGGTGTTCTCCTTTATAAGAGCACTCATTCATGATATAATCTAATCATCCCATCCTAAGGCACCTCCCAAACTCGTGACCTTGGGGGTTAGGGTTTCAGCATACGAATTGTCGGGGGAGGGTGACCCAACATTCAGATCACCATACACCTAACATGGCTGTTTCTCCCACGACAGAACCAGCCCACGGTCCAGTGAATCAGCCCAAATGGCTGCTGATGCTCTTAGGATAGAGAACAAAGTATTTAACATGGTCTGAAAGGCCCTACATTACGCAGCCTCCGATTACCTCAGCAACCTCATCTCTGGAAAGGACTATGCCCCTTCCCACCTCAGGACCTTGGCATGTTTCTCTCATCCCAGCCGTCCTTTTTTCTAGTTAATTCCTACTTAACTTTCACACATGGATTACACTGGGGATTTGCTGAATGTATGAAGAGACCTCCCACTCTGCTTTGGTACCTCATCTAGATTTCTGAAATCATTTGACTTTGCAGCCAGTGGAGGGCCTCTATTCTGTATCCACTTCAGAGAGTGTGGGAAAGGGTATCGCTGCAGCCTGAAAAAAAACTGAGGATACAAGGAAGGCCTTTTTATGAACTGTTGCCCATCTTACCTGTATTAAAGTGACCGCGGATTTGTCTTCTCTTCCCTACACTCAGCACTCCTCTAGATTTCACTTCACTGAAAGCATGATCCATCTATCCCATTTATTTGGGTATCACCTATAAAACCTGTGACCTATATCTTGCAATGGTAGGTACTCACAGATATTTGTTTATATAAATTAATAGGCTTCAAATTCCTGGGAGTACCAAGATGTTATACTGAATGGAATTAGACAGATCAGCGTTTATACCCTCGATCTGCATAGACTGTCTGTTCAAATTCCAGCTCTATTATTCCTAGCTGTGTGATGCTGAATAAGTTGCTAAACCTTGCTATGCTAAAATAGCATAACTGCAAAAGAGAAATATCTATCTCGAAAGATGAAAATAACTAGAGAAAATGTATATAAAGTACCTAACATGGATTAAAATAAATTGTTATTGAGGCTGGGGAGTTAGCTCAGTGGTTAGAGTGCTTGCCTTGCAAGCACAAGGCCCTGAGTTCGATCCCACCCCCCAAAAAAACTGTTACTATTCTGAAATAATATAGCAATGGATTGACTATAAGAATAGGTCTAGGTCAGCTGGGCATGATGGTGCACGCCTGTAATCCCAGCACTTGGGAGGTTGAGGCAGGAGGATTACTGCGAGTTCAAGGCCAGCCTGGGCTACAAAGTGAGGCCTTGTCTCAAAAAAACAAAAAACAAGGCATTAAAATAAAAGTGTGGCATTACCATACAGTGGACCTTCACTAAGTGGAGCTGAAGGAGAAGAGAATACCTGGGACTGTTCTCAGGGCTCTTGGGCTTATTCTGCTACCACAGGACCTTCACAAATGACCTTCTTTTACTTTAAACTAATCCTGGAAATTCCAGTCTCCCTGTATTCCCAATGTTTGTTCCCCAAAATGCCAAGAATACCTAAAAGGCCTTCAACTTCTGGTAGCTCTTTGAGTCTCTGTCTCTCTCTCTCTCTCCCCCCTATAGAAAACAGAAGGAGATTAGTGATTAAAAGCACATCAGTCATCTGTCTTTGATCAACTCCTTCTGTCCTCCTTTGTACGGCACACATGATCGTGTGTCTGTTCCTTGCCTTAGGCAGTCCTGTCTGGGCAAAGCACCTGAAGACAATTAAAGCTGCAGGGATTCAGGTGCTGTTTCCCTGCTACCACTGTTGGGAATATGTGCCCTATAACTCTATGCCCAGACGCACCCTGCTCCATTCTCCCACTGCTTTCTTGCTTCCTTTGTTGCCTTCCTCTTTAACAGTGTTACCACAGCAACCACTGCCACCAGAAGAGGGAAGAGTGTCACTCCCTCTGCTCCAGGCGGTGAGTTAGAACTAATCCCGGGAAGGGCAAACTCTCCAGCTTTCCCCAGACTCTCCAAACCACTGGGCCCTTCACAGAGGGATCACAGGTGTTTAAAACAGCAATAAATAGGAACAAGAATCACAGCCTCCTGCCGTACTCTACATTTGCAGGAGATAACTTGGGTGCTATGCAAAGGAAAACACGTGACGAACCCGTCCTACCACTGCCAGAGTCAGTTCAGATGAACAGGTACTTGGAATTCTGTCCTCCAATTTAGGGCAGTGACACCTAACAAGAGCTTGAGTCCTAAAGTGTCTAAGTAGGAGCCTTAAAAAGGTCCCTTTCTTGCCTTTCTGTCGACGTAAATCCTGGGCTTCACGAACTCCCTGCTTGCTCTAGAGGTGCAGGAAATAAAAGGGAACAGGAGTTAGTGGCTATGCTTCCCAGGGTGACAAAGAGGCTCTGCCCCTCCTACTCCCAGGGACCCTTCTAGTCCTCCCAACACGGTTCCCTCCAATGTCAAATGAAGGTCACTGCTAAAGGACCTTCGAGAGGCCTCTGGGATCCCCTGGTGCCCCTGGACGACCCGGGACTGCTGTTTTTGGAGCACTGTTGGAACTGTTTCAATTCTCTCAGTGCAGCAACCAGCTGCAGTCCTCAAACAGCTTCAGAAAAACTTGCTCAAGGTCACCCTCAAGATAATAACAGAAAAGAAAAAAAAAATCCTTACTCCAGGTTCTACATAGACACAGTCCTCTTCTATTATATGGAATATGAAATATAACCCAGGTGCCCTCCATCTTAGATGCCGTCTAAGAATAGAACCTGAACAGCCCCAGTTTCTAAAGCCCCCTGGTTTGTCCCTCTCCGATTAGCTAGCCCCCACCCTTTCCTGGAATAGCAGTCCCCCCGCTGGAGTCAGAGGCAGAATTCCCTGCCCATGCCAGCGCCTGGCATTCGGTGAGTCAGCAGAGCCCCAGCCCATTCCCCCCAGCATGGGCTGCCACACTTTAATGAGTGGTTATTTGTGGTACTCTGCACACAGCTTGGAGCTGTGCCTTTACTCCATAGCTGGGGCCAGGGGTGGAGGAGAGAGAGTAGTGCCAAAGCATCATTTATTACTATAATCTTCAATGTGCATCCTACCCATTGGTGTTAATGTCCTAAAATAAACTTACAAATCCCCCAGAGCCTACAAAGCAAACACTCAGCTGGAGGGCTTTGTCTGCGAGGGAGGCATAGAGGACAGCAGTGTGCTAAGTGGTACCTCTCTTCCCTGCGTAGGGGCTGGGAGGCCCAGGTGGGCCTGCCTTTGGGAGTCAGCTGGAGGGAAGCAGAACTCAGGCTTACAGGAACCAGATCAGGGAAAAGAATGACAAGGTCAAGGTGCAGAATTCTTGCAAAAAGTGTTTTGTTGTGGTTTTTGTTTTTGTTTTGTTTTTGCAGTACTTGGGATTGAACCCAGGGCCTTTGCTCTAAGCTACATCCCAGCCCTTTTTATTTTTCATTTTGAGACGGGGTCTTGCTAATTGCCTGGGTTGGGCTCAAATTTGAGATATTCCTGCCTCAGCCTCTCAAGAGCACTGGGATTATAAGTATGAGCCACCATGTCCAGCAAAAAGTGGTTTTAGATCTGTGTCTGACTTAGCTTAGTCTTACTGCTAA
>PVJO010009494.1:23087-58168 GCA_004026905.1 Hystrix cristata
CTTCAGAGAGAAAATCTCCCCTGGTCTTTGATGCTCTGCAGTAATGGGACTCAGTAATGATGGATGAACATAAAAAATTATGAAAACATGAAAAGAAAGGCCAGATGCAGTGGTGCATGCCTGTAATCCCAGCACTTAAGAGGCCGAGGCAGGAGGATCACCACGAGTTCAAGGCCAGCCTGGGCTACATAGTGAATTGAAAGCCAATCTGAAACACACAGCAAGACCTTGTTTCAAAAAAGAAGAAGGAGAAGGAGGACGTGGAGGAGGAAGAAGAAGAGGAAGAAGAAGAAGGAGAAGAGGGGGAGAAGAAAAGGAGGAGGAAGAGGAGAAGGGGGGAGGGGAGGGGAGGAGGAAGGAAAGGGAGAGGGAGAAGGAGAAGGACAAGAAGAAGGTCTCCATGGTTGAAGGGAAGAAGAAGGTCTCCATGGTTGAAGGGAGGGGAGGGGGAATGGGAAATAAAAGCAGCAACAAGATATATCATGTACAGGTACAAATTCCCTATGATGAATGTTATCACAATGTATATCTAAAATGTACCATTAAAATAATTTTTAAAAAGGCCTCCAAGATTCCTTTTTCCTTCACTCCTACTGGCTTACCTGCTTCACTCCAGCATATTCAATGCATCGGTTTTTGTGGGATTTTTTGTTGTTCTTTTTGCCACACTAGGGATCAAGCCTCAGGGCCTCATGCATGCTAGGCAAGCATTCTACTACTAAGCTCCATCTCCAGCCCCTCAATACACCCATTTTTAAGGTAACTAGGCATCCTTAGGATGGATAGTACCTGCCCTGCCTAGTATTCTCCCAAAATGTACCATATTGATAAGTACTGTTCCATGTAGCTCTTTCACCTTTCTTACCCTACTGCTCAACATATGTTAAATCGCACTGCTTTCACTTCTTGTAGAAAGTTTCTATAATACTGTATATTCATTAAAAGTTGCCTATATGTTAGTCAACATTCTCTGGGGTAACAAGTTAAAAATGCCCCATGGAAAGTATTTTTGGGGTGAGAAGTCAGCAGTACTGCACCCTAATCTTTGTCCCAGTACTGTGTAAATTGAGATAAGCTTAGGGCCGCCTGTAAAATGAGAAGATTGGACCAGATGATCTTTAGAGCTCTTAAACAAACCTAAAATTAGATCACTAAAATGTTTTTATATTTTATTTGAAGTTATCTTGATGGGAGATAAATCTGACTTTCTATCTAAGTTTATTTTTTTTCCATGACAAAGAAGATCATGAAAGACCACTTGGAAATTTAGGAAACTAGAGAGGAAACAGAGGGAGGCATTCACAGAGCCACCACCTTGAAGAGACAACAATTGTTCTATCTTCCTCCCTTCCACCAACAATCCAATCTCCATCACTTCTGTAGCTAAGACCCTTCTCAGGAAGACATGAAAAATGTATCAGGTTGTGTATTTGGACTCCAGCCACATTACTTAGGGTTGCCTGCCCCATGATCACAGCTGCCACCTCGCTGAAAGAGTCACATATATTCCCAGGTCACAGGATGACAAAATCACCCACTTGCTCCCAACCGGAAGTCCCAACTCAAGCAGCTAAAGCCAACAACCTAAATGGGCAATGAGGAAACGGATAAGCAAGCTTGAAAAGCAAGTTCTAGTTTCTTTACTTTGGAAGACAGATGTTTCCAGAGGTTGAAGGCATTCCAATAACAAGTAGCCAGTCCTTCTATGTTGCACGTACAACCATAATCATCATAACAAAATATCAATGAGAAAAATTTGGATTTCTTCCAGGTCCCTCCCTGCCAGGTTCCTTAACAATTGACTTACAGAAAACATAACAGAATTGTATCACTGTGACTGAATTTCCACTATGGGGAAAGTCGCATACGCACACAGATGTGCACAGGAAAGAGAATGTGATCCCCAAAGTGTGACATCCTGTCCCCACTAGGTGAGAAGGAGGGAGCATCAATTTTAAGCTCTGCCTTAAGGATCTAGTTGATCTGTCCCTTGCTCCAGCCCCTGCCAGCCAAAGCACAGGACAGATACCTGAGGACTGTCACCAGTAATCCATGACCCCACTTCAGCAGAATGACCATGCAACGCCTCCAGCTGGGTTCCTCACTGATAAGAAATGTAACAGGATGACAGAAGAATTGCAGTTCCACGTTAAGCAGCCAGCTCTGCTGCATGGGAGGGATTACAGGGAAGGCACGGAATGCATCTCTCATCTCTCGTTCCCATCCCTCACAGGAAGAAGGAGAAAGTTATTAAACTAGGGGAGAACTGACTGTGATTCACAGCAATCAAGACCTGCTGCAGCTGTGAACGCAGAGGAGCTGGAGATGAGTCCCTGCAGCTCCTCTGCGCACGAGCGCACACACACGGGGAAATGCTCTGCTGCAGTACTGAGTGACAGCAAAGGGCCACCAAGGCAAAGCGGAGACAAGGCCTCCCCACAGCCCGGCCAGAACCCCTGCGCTGGTAGCTGCACTAGGTCTGCAGGTTCCTCCCCGCTTTTTCTTTTTCACTTGAAATGGGAAGAATCTCTTAAAGACATGCTAAACCCTCTCAGCTCGTGCACTTTCTCTGAAGCAAGAAAATAAGCAGGTAGGGGAGGTGAAACTTACATCTGATTCAGGGTACCCAGGCTTTCCTGGCCTAGCCATCTCAGCCTGAAAGAGGAGACCCATGGGGCTGGGCTGAGAGAATAGAGCAGTTTGGAGTCTCCCTAGAGCTCCAGGGCTCTGGGCAACACTTCCGCTTTTCATCTTAGTTTTTAAAAGAGGAAGAAAACAGACTGGGATTTGGCCTCGAGGGAAGCAGAGACCCCTGGGGGAATCCAGTTCAGAGACAGCTGGGCTCTGTATGCACCCAGGTGGCTGCTTCTGGATGTTATGAATACTCATCCCTGAAGCCAGGCTCAGCTCAGTAGGAGGCAGCGCCTTCAGCTAAATTGCTAGTTAGAACTCGTTTGCTCTGACAGCCTAGGAGGCTGGGCAGTCATGCACACACAGAATTAGTCCCCATCCAAGGATCTACTCTCATCACCCTGCTGAGCCCCTAACTGAGGCAAGCCAAGTTCAGCTGGTGTCAGGAGGGGACCCAAGACCTGACTTCCTCCGGCAAGTGCCAAATTGTTTTCCTGGCCATGAAACAGCTTTGTCACTCCACCAAGTACCACTCTAACTGCTAGCCCCTGTAGTGTGCCCTACAGAGGGGCCATGCACTTCTCCCCTCAAAGCACAGGCTAACCACAAATCTTCATGTTGGCATAGCAATCGGATACACTCCCAGGGGACGGCTTGGATTAAAATGCTCAGATTTAGAAACAGTGGGGTGGGGAGGAGATGTCTGAACCCTAGACCTCAGTAAAAAGAGGATAATGAAAACCTTCCGTCTCATGTTAGAGCTGAAAAAAGCAAGAGAAGGTTGATCCGTTTTTTCTTTCCTTCTGAGACTGCCATGGTCACAGTGACAACCCCTGGAGGAACTGGAAACCACTTGGTTTCTTTTGCTGCCCCCCAAGACTGGCTGAATTTTCCAGAATAAACTTAGTGGACATGGCAACCAAGACAACATAGCAGTTGGCACTAATTGGCTCCCTGGATGACGACTTTTGATGGGAGCCAACAGAATGCCTACTGAAAACCTTCATCTTTAATATCTGAATTCAGACCCAGCCTCTGGGGTCCTTCACTAACCTGATGTCCTTGGGAATTCTTACGTTAGTTTTTGGTAATACTCTAACAGGAAAACACAGAGAGAGAGAGAGAGAGAGAGAGAGGAAAATAATAGCTAACATAGATTGAGTGCCTACTCTGTGCCAGGTACTTTTCAAAGTGTTTTGCATATATCATTTAATCATTAAAACAACCCATTTTACAGATTAAAAAGCTGAAGCATATAAAAGTTCTGTAATTTGCCTAAAACCACATAGCTAGTCAGTAGTTGAGCTTGGGTCTGGTGTGCAGCTGAGAAGCTGGATGGAACACAAGGGCCTGGGTGCGGGGAGATGGACTGCAAAAGACAAGCTTGTGACGCCACCATCCAGACCTACTTCACTTGGGAAGCACAGTCCTTGTTGTAGGATTTAAAACTGTGTTTTGACATGCGATTACAAGTACAGTCAACAGAGAGGGGCTTTCTAAAGTCTCTGCTTTGACCCCCACCGTGGAGTGTTCTCTGAAAAGAGTAAATCTGCTGAAGGACGGATCTGGCCCCTTGAACCCCACAGAGCCTGCCTGAAGACTTAGCAGTAACAAGCGCTGCAGAGGGAGGTGTACTTCCTCTCCCCAGGAGCTGGACATGCTTCTACAGCAGGGCTTGTGAATAGCAGAAATGGTCCCTCCGAGGTTCCCGACTGAATGCGTGAAAGGTGCCACCTTCCTAACAGGCGGAAAGCGGCCATCCCCGGGCACCAGGGCTGGAGTTCTTGTTGGTTCTACCTAAGCAATGCAAGAGCCATACAAGCCTAGGAGAGGGAGGTTGGACGCCAAGAGGAGAGTGAGGGAAGCCGGCATGACCCCGGAGCAGTAAGGCAGGCAGGGACAACACCCCGAGGAGATGGTTTCTCACCTGGGAACTCATTTCCCTCCCTCTCCAGCCCACGCCAGCCACCCCCAAAAGCGCCATCCACAGTTGGGAGACTTCAAGAGCCCCCTTTCCAACCGCTTCACAGCGCCCGGAGGTGGGAGCTTTCCCTGAGGGTCAGTGGGCGTCCCCCAGGGTCTCCGAGGGGCCCCAGGACGCAGCTCCGCCCCGCCGCAGCCCTCGCCCGCCCGGAGCGCGGGGGCCGCGCCGCTCACCTCGCTCATCGCGGCGGCCGGGCAGGGCGCTGGGCGCACAGGTGGGGCGCGGGGTCCCCGGGGACGCGCGGACCGCGGACGAGAGGCGCGAGCTCCGGGGCGAGGACGCCGGCTGAGCAGAAGTAGCGAGTTGCGCACAGCCGCTGCTTCCCTGCCGGCACCGGCGGCTCTCGGCGCTCACCTCCCAGCCTGGGACCCCTGCGACCCCGTCCCGGCGGAGCAGCCCCGCGCGCCTCCGCCGGCACCACCTTTTATAGTCAGCGCGGTGCCCGCCTCCAGCCCGACCAACCTGAGCTCCTCCTACAGCGGAGTGACAGCCCGTCGGATCCAATGGCGGCGGGCTCGGAGGTCTGCTGTATTTCCAAACTAGGGTAAGACGGAGAGCGGGCAGGAGGGGGACACCGTCGTCGGGGGGATGAGAAGACAGAAAATGAAGTAGAGAGAGCAAGAAGTGGTACACGAAGGAGGAAGGGAGCGAGAGAGAAGGAAGGAGTGTGAGAGTTTGAGAAAGAAAAAAAGCTGAAACTCAAGGGGGTACGTGGACTGCAGGAACCAGTGAACGAAAGGAGTTAGACCAAGATATGGCATATTAAGATCGACTAGAGAACCTCGTGGAGAGTGGGGACAGGAAGAGGAGAGGGAGAGGAAGAGACTGGACTGCAAGGTCAGCGCTTGGCGGCAAACAATAGGCAGATTTTGAAGTGCCTACTTGATTTGGAAGATCATAGATTCTAGAAGCTGGTATACACTTCTGGATTCATCAAATGCTTTCTCCTACATGAGACAAAACGAATAGAAACCTCTCCAATAAAATGTTGGCCCTCCAGGGTCCACTTGAATAGGTAATGAGCTTCCCTAAAAGTTAATTTACAACTGTGTTTTCATTCAAATTCAGTACAACAATATGCTGTCCATGGTGCCACAGCTACGAAGCTAAGAGAAAAAAAAATTTGCACCTACTGTTGGCACTGAAATATGCAAATCCAATCTTACAGAGGCTAGCTTGTGTGGGCCATGTCTGAGTCTCAAAACTAGCCCAGCAGATTCTACCAGAGTGTAGGGAGAGGATGTAAAACATGAAGCCCACAATCCTATCTGTATGGGTTATTCTCCAATAAGGTGGAACTTCACCACCTAATTACTATGCTGTATAATTTTTAAGGGAAAAAAGTATGATGAGGGAGGTAGAAAACAAACAGAACACCTACATAAACATCATGAAGTTTCTGCTAACTTCAGCTACTATTTGAGTAACTTTCAATTCTGCTTTAAGAAAATCCTTTAAATTCTCATGTCTATAATACTTGGAGCATTGGACTTTTACTCCCATCCTCACCCAGCCAAAGCTGAGTACTTTGAGCTTTAGCAATTACACTCTTTGGATGGTATCTTTCATGGCCTGTTATAACGGTCATTAATAGCTGCGTTTGTCTCCAGCGGCAACCACTGGTCTCAACAACCAGATTTAGGTAAAACTTCAAATAGCCCTTTCTCCAGTTAGACTCTCTGTGCATTTACATTTCCTTTGCTAGGCTGGAAACAAAGAAGGAAAAAAGATCACCTCTTTTCTCTCATCTACCTCAGCTCCCCTGACTCTCACTTTCTAAAGGGAATCTGGTTGCCTGACTTACTAAATCTCTTACCAGGCTAGCTCCTACTCACCCTGTGTGGCCTCCTTCTCTTATTTCCCCCATCTTTCTAATGAACAGCTAATTAGCTTTAAAAAAATTGTCTTTAATGAAACAGACTTCTCCACAGTTCTTAAACAGCTATCAAAAGATTATAAAGAGAATTCCAGATCCTAGATCAGGCATCAGCAAGCTTTTCCTACAACAACCAAATGATAAATATTTTAGAATTTAGGCTATATATGTTCTCTGTCCCAACTACTCAACTCTCCCATTTGTAGCTTGAAAGCAGCTGTAGAAACATGTAAACAAACAGGCATGTCTATGCTCTAATAAAACTTTATTTGTGGGGCACTGAAGTTTGAATTTCGTATCATTTTCATGTATTACAAAATACTCTTCTTTTCAATTTTTAATATAAAACTGTTCTTAGCGCACAGGCAGCAGGCCGACTTTGAGTCATAGGCCATAAATTTCCAGTCCCTGCCATAGATGATTAAATGTCCAAGTATGCAAAAATAGTAAATTATACAATAATATATAGTAGTAGGTCAAAGAAGAAAGACATCAGCTAGAACCAAAAGAGTCAAAAGCTTCCTGGGGAAAATAAGATTTAGGTTGAGCTTTAAAGGAAGTGTTAAAAAAATAAATAAAAATAAAAAATAAAGGAAGTGTAGAATACAGACAGAGGAAAGAAAAAGATGTGTTTCTCTGGCCTCTGGGTGATAACAAGAGAAACGTAGTGAAAGACTCCAGATTATGATTAAGAAAGTTTAAGAGAAATGGAAGGGCCCTGATATCAGAAAAAAGAATTTAAACTTAGTGGGACATGGTGGTGCAAGCCTCTAATCCCAGTTACTTAGGAGGCTCAGGCAGGAGTATTACAATTTTAAAGCTAGTTTGGGCAATTTAGCAAGACCTTGTCTAAAAAAAAAAAAAAAAAAAAAAAAAAGGCAGGAGCCTAGAGACATAGTTCAATGGTAGAGTACTTCCTAGCGTTACCAGGTTCTGGGGTGCTGGAGACTCCTTCTAGACATGCTTTCTAGGTTCTTTTTGGGGGGCAGGGAGGTGCTGGGGATCAAACTCAGGGCCTTGTGCTTACTAGGCAAGCATTCTACCGTCTGAGGCCTGAACTCACACTCTTGCTTTGACCACAGAAGAGTTGAAGGACACTTCTTTGAGTCTTAGAACTCTATTCATTTGTGCATTATAATTTTGAGGCTAGTAGATTTTGTTTATTAAACAGTATATGTATTTCACACATAGAGTAGGTTTTCTTGGGGGTTGTGTTGGAGATCAAACTCAGGGCCTTGTGCTTGCTTGGCAAACACTCTACCACTGGGCTAAATCCCCAGCCCCTCTACCATCTGACCAAATCCCCAACCCTGCTTTCTAGATTCTTGTCCTGAGCAAAGAATTGGGCAAAATAAGCACAAAAGGTAGTGATGTTTTACATTTATTAAAGGTAGGAAAAGAAACAACCTCTGCAGAGTGAGAGCAGGCCAATTAAAAGTAAGAAAAGTACACTCTGCAGTGTGAGAGCAGTCCACTGTGAGAGGGAGAATACAGTGGCTAAGAGCTTAATGGCAGCCATCTTTTGTGTCTCCCACTCCTCAGGCTGAGGTCTGGTGTAGGGCTCCTATCAAAAACCTGCTTCAGTTCTCATGAGAAGAATTGAAGACAGCATCTTCTGATTGGTTCTAGGCTTGGGCATGTCTCCTGGATCTCTATGATTCACAGGTCAGATCACACCCACTTGCCCATCTAATTTGCCACATCCTAATCTCCTGCCTCACTAGCATGTATTAGGCTCTGGGCTCAATCTCTGGTACCAATAATAGTAATCATAACACTTGTGACTAAAAGGATTTTTTTCTTTTTTTTGGAGTTTTTTGAGGCAGAATCTCTCTGTGTAGTTCAGGCTGGCCTCGAACTCATGGTGATCCTCCTGCCTCAGCCTCCCAAGTGCTGGGATTACAGGCATGCACCACTACAGCTGGCCAGTGACTAAAAGGATTTAGAGAAGTGTTCAGAGTGACTCTTAGAATTCAGAACCATGAAATCCGGGAAATTTTCCAATCTGTTAAGTGCACATTAACTGTTAAGCGCACATTATGGCCACACATTATTGGATGTTGGGATAGAAAAACCCATGCAACATAGACCGTACATTCTGGTAAAGGAGAGACAGTCACGTGAACAACAAGGCATGTTATTTTTATAAGTTCTATGATAGAAGTTTGGGAAAGTACAATGGAAGTCCAGTGAAAAGAATATAGTAAAATCTAACCTGAGGAGGCATCAGAAATGTCCACTAAGAATAGCAAGATTTCATGGAACTAAAGTTGTAGATTTTGGAAATATTCACATTCTAAGATGAGGATAAGGGAAATAAAGCAGTATAAAGGTGCTCTGTAAGCTGTGATGTTAAAATTTTAGCTACTTTTACATTCTACTGGAGCCTTCTAATGTAGATGAAATGTTAGGGAGAAATACAAAAGAAAGGTAGTAAGATTGAGATTGAGCCCAGGGCAGGGTGTGTGGGGTGGCAGGGCACAGTTTTTTCTAACCTACAGACTTGGGAAAAAAGGACAAGCCACTAGAAGAGGAGGGGGAAAAGAGCGATTAGAATACAGGTGGAAAGGCTGAGGGTCCAGCTCAGCAGTGTTTGCCTAGCATGTGTGAGGCCCTGTGTGATAGTTAACTGATTGTTCAATTTGAGTAAGAAACACCCAACTAAATTGAATCTGTGTAGTTTTGGGTGTGACTGGAGGGATTTACTGAAAACAGAAGACCCACCTTGGGTGTGAGCGACACGAACCAATAGGCTTGTCACCTGCATGGAATAAAAGGGGAACAAAGAAGAAAGGCTCACTTCTGTTCCTTTGGAGGAGCTCCAGTCTTCACCTTCATCTTGGAAGTTGTCTCCAACCCTCCAGAAAAGATCCTTCAGCCTTCCAGTGCAGACTCCTGATATGGCCTCCTGATATGGACTCTCGAGGGACACTACAGGCCTTCGACTGGATCCTTCAGATCTCCAGCACACAGACAGCCCTTCTGCACTCTTCCGCTCCTGACTCTGCTGCAGCCATTGTAAGCCAATCTTGTAAAGTTTTACGTGTTTGTATGTCTTGCATTAAATCTTTTTCTCTAATAAGCACTGACTGATACACCCTGGGTTTAACTCCCAGAACCAAAAAAATAAAAAATAAAAAAAGGAAAAGGAAGGAAGGAAGGAAGGTGGAGATCAAAGAATGTATAACATCATTTGTAGGGATTAGGGAGAAAAAGTTTCAAAGAAGAAAATATTGTCAGGGCTTCAAAAACACTAGGGAGCTTGACTGGGAGAAACATCAGAGAAAGCCCATTGAATTCAACAGACCATGAGAGATCATTGGTGAATTTAAGGAAAGAAAATTAAAACCAGATAATAAGGCTCAAAAAAAAGGAACCCTTTGTCTGCAAGGAAGTGTCCGTACCAGCACATGGGGGGCCAAACAGGATAGAGCAGTCCAGGATTGGAAATGTGGCTCAATGAACAATGGAGTGAGGTCGGTCGGACCTCAAAGGCAAACATGGCAGGTAGGAACAGTGTGTAGCAACAGTTCAGAAGTCAGAAAGGAATCAGGAATCAGACTGAAAGACTAATGCAATCCTGCCAAAGAACCAGGGGAGCAGAGAATAATCAGCTATGACAGCAGCTAAAAGGAAAATGGGAATGTATCCAAGACATGTTAGAACCTCAGTACTAGCAAAATGCCTGGTGCAAAATAGATCCCCATTAATAATTTATTGAATGCATGAATGTGTTCATTTGATATTAGTGAATGAATGAATGCCACAAATAATAGCATATGATGCCATGTGCAAAAGCATGAGTTTGGAATCAGACCTTCATTCATACCCTAGCCTACTTATTCCATACACAAATGTTTGTTCTATGTGCCTGGAATAAATAAGACCGTAAAAGTTTAACATACAAGATTCCACCCTTAACTCCAGCAACTCACAATTAACTGACAGTCAGTAACAAGCAGTTGTTATGCGATGTGATGAGTACTGTGATGAATTTGTGCACAGAGGAATAGCTCTAACCCACAGGCTCCCACAAGTGATATGTACCTGGATCTGAAGGGCCAAAGGGATCAGAGGGACCAGGCAGGAGATCTTGGAAGTGAGTGGGATGAGGAGTGCGATGATTCCACTCAGATGGAACAACAAGAGCAGATGTTCAGAGGTGAGTGAGCACAGTTTGTCCGGGAACTCTAGAGGTTTAAGTACATCTAGAACTGAAGTGTGATGTGCTAGGTCAGGGGAGAGGAGCAGAGCTGAAATAAAGAAGGCCAGAGTGATAAATAGGGGTCAGATCACAAAGGACTTTGTGTGACATGCTAAAGAAATTGGATTTTTTTCCCCTGAAGGTGATGGAAAGCAAATGAAGAATTTTAAGCAGGGAAAAGACATGATCAAATTTGCATTTTAGAAATAGCAACAGCACGGAGGATGGGTTGGAAGATGAGGCTGAAATTAGGGAGAATAATTTAATAGGCTATGGCAGTATTAAGTCAAAAAAGATGAGGGCCTGAACTCGGCTAAGGAATAGTCAGACATTTAGAGGTCAGGAGACAGAAGTGACAAGTCATGGCTTTTGGTCATTTTTAGGGAGTAAGGGATAGAAGAAGGCTAAGTGACCCACAGTTTCTGGCTTGGAATCTGGGAGAAGGAAGCAATAGAGAGGAAGGAAAGTAGAAGAGGAAGGGAATGGAGATGCATTGATTTCTACCCAGTTCTAATCAGTGTGCGAGGAACTCTACAGATATTAGTTTTTACAACAAACCTGGATAATGAGTGTAATTAACCCTTTTTTTTCAGATTAAAGAAAAAGAACCCTGGAATTCCAAGAGTTTAACTCACCGTGCCACAACAAACAGGTGTTTTTCAGAGCTTGGCCTGGGACAGGTGTGTTGGAAGAAGGCGAAGACTTCAGTTCACCCCGAAAGCTTATTCACCACAGATGCCAGGGGCCTCCTGGAGCCGATTCCAGTTGTGGTCTGCTCCACAGGAGGGACCCTTATGCTGAGGGAGTGTTTCTGGATAGAGAAGAGCAAATTCGAAGAGGTCTGTCCCCATGGCAACCATCTCTCAAAGAACTGCAAGGTGGACATCTCCAAAAAGAGTGTCATGGCTCCTATCTAGATGTCCCCCAAAGCCTTATGTACTCATAGGTGGGGCTTTTAGGAGGTGGCTGGGTCATGAGTGTGCATGCCGGATTATGGGCACGATAACTGGATCAGCCCTCTGATTGGTTCAGCATGGCTGTGGGCAATGGGATTGCCGAAGAGGGAAGCCCCACCCTGGATGTAGGTGGCACCAAACAATAGTTTTGTAGTTTGGATGGAATATATAGGAAAAGAAGGAAGTCAGGCTTGCTGCTTTCCATCTGCCATTGTATGGATCATTTCTTCTCTGATGCCCTCTGCCATGCCGCCTTGTCTTGGAGCCAGCTAACTATGGACTGAAACCTCTACAAACTGTGAGCTACAATAAACTTCTAACTTGTGGGTGGTTGGGTATATTGTCCCACTAACAAAGAAGTAGCTAAGACAAAGAACAAGGCTCAGGGTAATCCCCATTCCCCTACTGAAGGGACAGCCCTGGGCCAGAACATTTTTTCTTCACTGTATGACTCTCCTTAAGCATTTAATCCTGCGCAGGAAGAGGAAGTAAACCTCCCCTTTCTATTCTGGGCTTGGCCCACTAAGATGATATGGGATTCCCATGTTCCATGGAGCTGGGTCTCAGTTGTGTCAAATTACTAAGGTAGGTGCAAAATTTAATTCATCTATCCAGAATAAGAATGGAGCTGGGTGAGGCTACTCAGCTACTCAGGAGGCTGAGGCAGGAGGATTGCAAGTTAGAGGCCAGCCTGGGCAATTTAGAGAAAACTGTCTCAAAAAAATTTTAAATTAAAATAAAATGCCAGTTGTGGTGGTGCATGTCTGTGATCCCAGCACTCAGAAGGCTGAGGCAGGAGAATCACTGTGAGTTTGCAGCTATCCTGGGCTATACAGTGAGATCAGAACCATCCTAAAGTATGTAGCAAGATCCTATCTCAAAAATAAATAAATAAATAAGTAGTTCTAAAATTTAAAAAGAAAAATTAAAAAAGGCTGAAGATGTAGCTCAGTGGTAGAGCACCACTGAGTTCAATCCTCAGTATCAGTAAATAAATGATAGATACATAGATGACGGCCAGAGTCAGAATTTGAACCTAAGTCTGTGTGACTCTTACGGTATTTCTACTTTCCACCAAGTTAGATCATACAGCAGAAGTTAGTTTGTAGAAGACCGACAGTGAACTCCACTTTAGACATACTGAGTCTGAGATGCGCTTGTGACATTCAAGTGAAGTCATCTAATAAACTGTTGGTTACTGTACACTGGTCCTTGTACAAGTTAGTTAAAGTCACTGAGCCTCCATTTTCTCATCTGTAAAATGGTGGTATTTCCTAGTTTAGAGGGTTAACACAGGTTGAGCACTTCATAAGAATAAATGAATAAAAAATTAATGCTTGTAATATTATATATATTATGTATATATTCTTGCCAGGTGTGCAAAAGGGTTTACACCTGTAAACCCAGAACTTGGAAGGCTGAGGCAGGAGGATCACCATGAGTTCGATGCCAGCCTGGGCTACATAGTGAGCTCAAGCCCAGAACAAAGTACACAGTGAGACCTTGTCTCAAAAAAAATTATATATATTCTTTACCACACAATTTAGAGTTTGATTATGTTTTCCTTTTAAGGTCAACTAATTCAATTCCTTTATTTGGTCTCATAAATGAGATTGTGAATGTCTTTGTAATAGAAGCTCTCTCTTTTGTCCTTGCTCCTTGGTAGCAAACCACAGAATTGCTCTGGATAACATCTTGCTGCAGCTGTGAAAGTGGCCGGGGCGAGGCCTGGAGGACCTGATCTCCTCCGGTGCCATCTTTCCCAGGTGGTGGTACCATCCTCCACTCAGTCCCAGCACTGCAAGCCTAGAGTCATCTCTCTGCTTCCTCTTTCTCAGCACAGACGTTCTAGCAGTCACCAAATTCCAATGATTTCACTTCACCTGTATTTCTCAAAACCCTCCTCTCCTCTCCATCCTACCACTCCCCTAGATGAGACTTCTTTTTCTCTCACCTCCATTATGGCAAGAGCTTTTCAGCTGGTCTCTTTGCCTCCAGTCCTGCCTCCTCAAATCCACCTTCCAAACCGCCAGTAGAGCAAACTATCTAGAATACGCATCTCGGAGGATACAGAAACAACCCCGAACACATTCAAATATCTCATCTTTGACAAAGAAGCCAAACACCCTCACTGGAAGAAGGATAGCCTGTTTAACAAATGGTGCTGGAAAAATTGGCTAACCACATGTCGAAAATTAAAACTAGATATATGTCTCTCACCATGTACTAGAATACGCATCTGACCATGCTGCTTCCCAGCTTACCTTGCAAAGGCCCCCTGACGTTTAGTCTGACACAGGAGGTCTTCTGCCATCCGCCCTGCCCTGACTCCATTTCAGCCTGGCATCCCATCTTTCTGGCCTTTTAGCTCCTCCCATTCTCAGCTCGAAATGCCATGTTCCAGCAGGAGGCCCGTTTGGGGCTCTACCGCATCTACCTTTTTATATCCAGCCTCTCCAGCTTCTCCGGTTGCACCTTCTGCCTAGATTGTTTTTGTTGTTGCTGTGCTTTGTTTTGTTTTCCTCCTGGCCAATTTATCATTATTCTTTAAAAAATCAACTCAGAGCCAGGTGTGGTGGCACATGCCTGTAATCCCAGCACTCTGGGAGGCTGAGGCAGGAGGATTGAAAGTTTGAGCCCAGGCTGGGCAATTTAGTGATTTAAGAAAGACCCTGTCTCAAAATTAAGAATAAGAAAGGGCTGGGGATATAACTCAATGCAAAGGCCCTGGGTTCAAATCCCAGTACTGAAAAAAAGAAAAGAAAAAGAAAACACAAGGCCCCTTGTTAAAAAATCATTTCAAAGCATGGCAGTGCGCCAAGCTGGGACGCCTCTGAATGCAGGGTCCTGTGTGACTGCACAGGTCACACACTTGTGAAGCCAGTGATGCCAGAGTTCCCAAGTCAACCCCAACTTCCTCTAACATATTAGAGGGCACTCTGTTTTAATTCTCAGCCATTCCTGGTATGGAATTGGGACTCCTTCCAGCTCTGTGCATAGACTCTTAATTAGACCCTTCATTTTACAGGGGTTTTGTTGTTGTTGTTGTTTGTTTTCAGATATGGTCTCATTTGTATTTCAGGCTGGCTTCAAACTCGTGATCCTCCTGCCTCAGCCTCCCCAATGTGCTAGAATTATAGGTACACATGAATCCACCTGGTTTTAAATTTTTTAAGAGAACTTCCTTCTGGGAGGCTGATGTGACTGTTACACCTATTCTTTCACCACTGAGTTACAGCTGTTAAAAGCCTCACACTGTCTCTTTCACTCTCTTCCCAGCTTATCCAGGATCCAAGTACACAAGAGGCTGTATATGCAACCTAGAAGCTCTGGAGCAGGGAAAGCCTCCATAAATTTGATAAGGAGCAGCTTCTAATGAGCCATGAGGTCCTTGCCCAACACAGTCCACCAACCAGCACTCGGTCATGCTGGGACAGCCTCCCACCCAGGCCTTTGCCCTGGGTCCAGAGTCTGTGCCCTACCTACACGGGGCACCCGGAGCTCCTGGAGCTCACACGCGACACGCACTTCTTGTTTTCCAGCCACCAAGGGCCACAGTCTCCAACTGCGTGCCACCCCCAAGCCCATGGAAAGCTGGGTCAGTGTGGGAGCTTGGGTAAGGGATCCCATGGCCAATTCTGTGGCCTGCATGCTGCACGTTGCTGAAGAAGAACAGGTAGGAAATCTGTTGGGGACCAGCAATGAAAAGGAACTTTCTTGCTTCTAGAATAGATAATGTTGGGAATCAGGTCCAGGGCAGGTTTGGGAAGAGGCTCTGCAGGATGGAGAGAAGAGGGTCAAGTGTTTCCCAGAGCTGACTGCTAACCTCTCCCACATTCAGGGGTCTGTGATGGCCACCCTGACACCTGAATCCCTGACCAGTGGGGAAGAGGAGCCCAGGAACTGTGTGGTGTGTGGGGACCGAGCCACAGGTTATCATTTCCATGCCCTGACCTGTGAGGGCTGCAAGGGCTTCTTCAGGTGAGAGCCTGCTCCGCAGCAGACACAACAGCCCACCTCAGCAGACTCCAGCCATCAACCTTTCATCCTTGGCACACAGCTTTTCGTCCCTGGCACATGCCTGAGGTTGTCTGGGTTTACTATTTCCTGTATCTGCATCTACTCTGTGGCCAGTACCCTACACTCTGATGACCACGGCACTGTATAGACTGGTGGCATAACGAACAGAGAGGACCAACCATTTGTCGCATACACACAGCCCATTTAGTCAAGGGTTACTTATGTGCCTACTATCTGCAAAGCAGCCAGGCTCACCTGAGTGATCCTGTGTACCCATAAAAATACTTGAGGTGTGTCATACCCTGTCCACCCCTGAGGACCTTGGGGCACAACTCAGATTGGCCCGTATCCTCTCAGCTCCTCGCATGCCCACCTGCCTGTGCCCTGCTATCGCAGACGCTGCAACATCTCTGTCACTTACAGACGAACTGTCATCAAAAGCACCTGTCGCATCTGCCCCTTTACCGGAAGCTGTGAAGTCAGCAAGACCCAGCGGCGGCACTGTCCCGCCTGTAGGCTGCAGAAGTGTCTAGATGCCGGCATGAGGAAAGACAGTGAGTTGGCACCCCACCATCCCAAGACTCCATTGCCTGGGTTTCTGCACTTGGCCCTTGTTCCCAGGAGCACATTTCCCACATAGCAGCTCAAACAACCTTTTTGAAGTTAGATGGATTATGTCACTATTATGCTCAAACCTCTAGTGGCTCCCCGTAGCTCTTAAAATGCATGATCTCATGGTCGAGCTCCTGCAGCCCACCTTCCAGGCTTTATTTCCTAACTCTTCCTCTTTCTCTGTCCATCCCAGCCACACTGACTTTAATGCCTTCCTCAAACACATCTCCCCCCCAGGGCTGTGTTCTCTCTACCTGAAGTGCCCCTCCCCAGATAGCACATGGCTTGCTTTCCCTCTCCTGTCTCTTGAGGACAGAGCCTGTCACCTAATAGGTGCTCAATAATGGTTGAATGAATCAGTGTTTTCTCTGTGCCAGGTAACTGGTCTGTGATCAGAGAACTTAACTTGCTCAAATTCATTCAGCATAAAAGTTGTAGGGTCACTATTCAAAGTGAAGTCTCTCTGCCTCCTAGACTCACTTGTCCCATGATATCAACTACTTTATAATATGGGGCAACAGAAAGGAACTGTAGAAGCCAAATGTCTTGAATTCAGTCTGCATCACTTATTTTATGACCTTGCACTGTCACTGGAATCTACACTTGTTTACATTTCTGAAACAGATGAATATCCACCCTGTCTACCACTGAGTTGCTTAATGCAGTGAAATGTAACCTCAGAACCTTTGAAAGCATTAACGCTAGTGGGATGTGGCAGGGCGTACCTGGACTACCGCATTCTGGGAGGCTGAGGCAGGAGGATTATAAGTTTGAGCTCAGCCTGGGCAACTTTGGGACTTAGCAAGACCCTATCTCACAATAAAAATTTTTTTAAAGGGCTAGGGATATAGCTCAGTGGTAAAAGTGCTGGGTTTAATCCCCATTATGGCACACCCAAAAATTATAATGCTACGTGAACGTAGAGTGACACATCAGTTATCACAATCTTCAGTGTTCCTCCAGAAACCAAACACCTTACGGCTTTCCCACTTTGCTCTCCACCCATCCCTCTTCCTCACAGTGCAGTTTCTACTTCATTGCTTCATGGGCACCTATGAGGTTGGTGAAAGTGTGCAGGAGCCCCCTGCTGCCTGGAGCAGCCAAGTTAAGGGAAGTGTCAACAACCACCACCACCACCCCATCTTCCTTGCCCAGGGCAGCTGCAGGCCCAGATCAGGGACTGGTAGACAGATGCCCTGCTGGTCTCAGTGGCCTTATCCTATCTCCCACCTGGCACAGTGATCCTGTCAGCAGAAGCCTTGGCGTTGCGGAGAGCCAAACAGGCCCAGCGGCGGGCCCAGCACACAACTCTGCAGCTGAGTAAGGAGCAGAAAGAGATGGTCCAGACCCTCCTGGAGGCCCACACTCGCCACGTGGGCACCATGTTTGACCAGTTCGTTCAGTTCAGGGTGAGCACTTGCAGGATTTGGGCCGGGGAGTGACCACAAGGGTCCCCAGAAAGGTAGCCTAAGGGAGAGGGCCGTGTGCCCCGCGGCTGGAGAGGCCAAGTCTTCAGTACCCCAGCCTGGAAGGCTCCTCAGCATATAGCCCGCCCAAGATCAGGCCGGCGAGGCCTACGGGTCAGCCATGGGGCTGGGCCTCTCGCTCACATTCAGATCTCCGCAGCCTCCAGCTTACCTGTTCATCCACCACCAGCACTCGCCTGCTGCTCTGGCTCCGGTGCTGCCTCTGCTCGTGCACTTCGCAGATATCAACACTTTCATGGTTGAGCAAATTATCAAGTTCACCAAGGACCTGCCCCTTTTCCGGTGAGTGGCCTCCCCTCAACTTCCGGGAAGCAAATACTTCATACATTGTGCAACCCCTTACCAGCAAAAAGCCACTGATCAAGTTAGTACTTCTAAGCACCAGGTGACAACTTTCTAGTATTTTGTTTTGTTGGTACTGGGGATCAAACTCAGGGCCTTGGGCTTGCTAGGTAAGCACTCTACCACTTGAGCAAAGTCCCCAATCCCTACTTTTTTTTTGAATGGTGCTGGAGGACGAATGCCCAGGCCTTATGCAAATGCTGTACCACCGAACTACATCCCCAGCATATTGCTTTTTTTTTTTTTTTTTGAGACAGGGTCTCACTATGTGGCTCAGACTCGCTTTGAAAAGAAATCTTCCTCCTTCAGCCTCCCAGGTAGCTGAGATTATAGGCTTGTTCCACCACATCCAGGTCCAACTTTGTGTCCATCAGAATTGGGTGTCCCTCTCCCTCTCCAAAGTTCAGGCTTACGTCTCAAATGCCCTTGTTTCTGGCAACCCACAGGTCCCTGCCCATGGAGGACCAAATCTCCCTTCTCAAGGGAGCAGCGATAGAAATGGGTCAGATTGCACTCAATACCACTTTCTGTCTCCAAACACAAAACTTCTTCTGCGGGCCTCTTCGCTACACCATGGAAGACGGAGCTCACGGTGAGGTGGTGCCGCGATAGTTGAAGGCGTGTCCTTGTGCTATGGGATGTGGTGAGGTGACTTAGAGGCTCCTAAACCCAGTATCTCCCACAGTGGGATTCCAGAAAGATTTTTTGGAGTTGCTCTTCCGCTTCCATGGGGCACTGAGACGACTGCAGCTCCAAGAGCCCGAGTATGTGCTCTTCGCTGCCATGGCCCTCTTCTCTCCCGGTGAGCAGCTCCTACAGTCCAGAAACCATGGCCCTGCCACCTCTGCCCACATGCTCAGCCCCTTGAATCCATCCATCCCCAGTCATCCAGCCTCCAAACCTGGAGGGTCAGTACCATCTGCAGCCCTGGGCAGCATGCGGGCTTCCCCCCGACCTTGGCCTTGCCAGCTCCTTATCTTACAGACCGGCCTGGAGTTACCCAGAGGGAAGAGATTGATCAGCTGCAGGAGGAAATGGCACTGACTCTGGACAGCTACATCAAGGGCCAGCAGCCAAGGCCTCGAAACCGGTAAGTGCGAGACGGGGGGCCTGGAGGCTGCACCCAGGAAGGCAGCTTTAGCGAAACACAGAACACGGCAGAAATGCTTTTTACGCTTTTGCTTTGGGAAGCCAGGTCTCTTGAGGCTCTGGTCCTTCCTGCAGACCATCCCTGTCTCACGTAATTTCACTTTGTTTCTCATACCAGATCTCTTACATAGTTTCAGCATCCAATTTGCATTTACTGCAGCTTCCTCTCCCTTTTTCCAGATTTTTTTTTTATTCAGTAGAGATGCAAAGTAGTAGCTCACAGGCTCGGTATAACAGCATTCCTGAGATTGATGACATCCACCACCTCACCACCCCAACATCTCCAGACTAAAGCAGACCGTGAAGAGTCTTGTTCACTCTTCTCCCTAGGCTTGAAGTTATGGTCATTCAGTTTCATGGCCCAAGCCAGCCCCTGGTTCAGTAGTCTACAATCTACATAGGCTCTGAAGTATGTACCACTTTGTCTTGCTCATTGAGTCATTTTGCCAGAAAGGGGGCGCTTTATACCACAGAACAAACTTGCCCACCTTCTAGAACCTGCTCTAGAAGGCCAGCCCCTCAGATTCCGTACAGATGAAGTCCTGGCCAAGTCGAGGGCTTTCTTTACCCTTGGCCCTCAGAGCTCTGGGTTCAGGAAAAATGGCATGGTGAGAGAAGACAGTCTCAGAGGCCCCCTTGGGGACCTTTGGAATTTCTGATAAATCTGTCACACCAGAGCATGATTTTCTCTAATGTTCAGACTTAGTGTCAGTGAGGGATGGTTCAGGAGATCCGGGCCTTAGGACAAAACTCTCAGCTGCCTTATTTCCCTCTTCTCTCCCTGGTCACCCCACTACTTCCTCCAAAGGTTTCTGTATGCAAAGCTGCTGGGCCTGTTGGCAGAGCTCCGGAGCATTAACAGCACGTACTGGCACCAAATCCAGCGCATCCAGGGACTGTCCGCTATGATGCCCCTGCTCCAGGAGATCTGCAGCTGAGACCGGGCTTGGCTCCTTCCCCAGCCCTCCTGGGCCACGCTGGACTGGGAAGGGGTAATTGTTGGAACAAGAGATTGGGAACAGGGGGAAGGGAGCTCAGTGATTACAATGAAAGACAAAAGCAGTAACTGCCTCTTCATGCAATCGTGGGGGTGACCATATTGGAGGTGACCATATTGGGAGTGACAGAGTTGTTCTCCAGAAGCACAGAATATGGTGAAGGAAGAAGCCTCAGGGAAAAGAGATAACGCTTCTCCTGGGAATGGGGACCCCCACTTTCTGAGGCCAGAGATTTAGCTTCTCAGCCCTACTTTCTCAGTCTTGGTGGGATAGGAAGACAGGATGGGGAGTAAGTCCCATGCAGACTTTTCTGCTCTGAAGGGGAAGGGGCTAGGTGCTTTAATCCAAAGGAAAACAAAGAAGGACATGAGGAGGAAGATTCAGTCAGACAATACCCCTTAATCCTTCTCCCTTTGTCCAGAGCCACAAGCATGGGGAAGATGATAGCGGGGCTGGTGGCAGAAGCGGGAGCCCCAAACCACCGCCTCGTCAGCTGACCCTGTGGCAGCTCCAGTTCTGAGGAGGGTGTGGTCCTGTCCCCCGCTCTGCGCCTGAGCCCTGAAGGTCACCCAGCAAGGTGGGCTCTGGAGAGATGCCTAGTGTTTGGCCCTGGGGCACCCGACTCAGAGGTTCAAGCTGCTGTGGGCCCAGCCGGGGACAGCCTCAGCCCACAGTGACGCTGAAGCCACAGTGGAATCTATTGCGCCAGTGATTGAGGAAGGCTCCCAGGGCCAGGGTGACAGGCAGGGGGGGCATCTTCTTCTCCAGCACAGCACCTACACACCAGTTACTGTCCACCAAGCCTGCAGGGGGAGAGTGAGTGTATTGGCTAGTTTATTTAACCGGCCTTGAAGAAAGGAGACTGCAGAAGTCAGGCAGATCCTCCCTCCCTCTGTACCCTGATCCCTTAGCACTTCTAGATGTCATCGCAGTGGCACTCACCTCTAAACACCATGTTGGCCTGGGGCAGAGTCAGGTGGTAACCAAAGGAGAAGGTGGTGTCTTGTAGCCTCGTGTTTGCCTCAAACTCCACTCCGACCTGAACCTGAGGAACACGGGCAAGGAGAGGGGCTCCATCTCTGCTGAAGACCGGAGGGGTCCTCACACAAGCTCAGCAGAATGAAAGCAGCATGACAATGTATACCCAGTGTGAGTAGGAAGAACGCTAGGCTGGAGATGATCGAGGCATGTTAGATACATGTATAAATGTGCAAAAAGGAAACCCACTTGTCTGTATAGCTAATATGTACTAATTTCTTAAAATGCCAGTGAGAAAAAAAAAATTCAGCCACCAGAATCTATGGCATCTGGAGGGGAAAAAGCAGACAACAGACCTGTGAGGGTAGGGAATGAGATTGGCAGCCTCACCTGTTCATTTGCCCTGTGGTAATAACTTGCATGGGCCCCACCTGATCCCACGTTCAATGTAGCCACCCAGTGTACAGCTGTAAGAATCAAAGGATGGGGAGAAGGAGTGTTACAGTAGGATACAGGCCAGGAACCCCAGTAAAGTTCAGAACTGCCCCTCCCTGTCACTACCCCACTTTACCCCATACCGGAGTACTTCCCAGCCAGGGTAAGGATGGCTCCCTCTTCGCCTGGCCGCCGGTGATAAACTAGTTCGCCTCCCAGCACCAGCCGATGAGTGAGGCTCTGCAGGAAGTGAGCAACCATGATCACTGTGGGGGAGTGGAGAGGCATGGAGTCAGTCACAGAGACCACAGTGAGCCCTGCACCCCACCCCCACTCCCCTATCCCTGCTTACCCACGAAATTCCCTTTCTAATAGGTAGCAAACCTATAGCACACGTGCCACAGCAGGCACACCAAGCCAGCATGTGAGCCAGGTGTATGAGTTTTTTTTCCTAAACTAAAACCTCAGTATTCAGGGCTTTTTTTGGGCGGTGCTGGGGATCAAACTCAGGACTTTGCTCTTGCTGGTCTAGCGCTCTACCACTTGAGCTAAATCCCCAACCCAGTATTCAGGTTTAATTGCAGTGTTGGCACTTGGGGATAAGTGGGCTTGGGGTTGCAGTTTGGACACTCGGTTTCTAAAAGGTTTGCCATCACTGCCCTCTTCTGAAGAGGCACAGCCAACATTAGCAAATGGACAGCCAAGACCAAAAGATGTCCCAATTCCTCACCCGATTCCCCAATCAAGTCAGGATTTCCTAGGGTCAGAGTGGCTGTGTAGTCATCTCCCCGATACTCCCCATCAAACTGCCATGTCAGGAACTTGGCTTGCTGCGTCTGGGTGGGGAGACAAGAAGTCAAATCTCCCTCCTTCTTTTTATGATCACTATTGCTTCTGCTCCTCCCCTGGGTCCCCTAGGGCAGGATACCCATGGAGGAGACAGAGAAGTGCCTCAGTGGATGGAGGCAGGAACTGGGGGTCACCTGGAAGACAGCCTTAGCTCGGAGCCGCTCTGCCAACAGAAGCAGGACCTGGGCGTTGAGGCTACCACTGCTGTCCATATCCCCCACCACAGTGGGGAACACCTGTTGAGGAGTGTAGACAGTAAGGCTGAGCTGGGGAGCATCACTCAGTCTAAACCCAAATACTACTGTGGGATTTATTAACGTTATCCAGCGCCCCCTGGTGGCGGCACAAAGACAAACTCTGGCATCTTCACACAGAAATGTTTCTCTACCCTTTCCCATTCAGAAGAGACTCAAACAATCCAGTCACTGTCCATTCTTCCCCATAACATATGCATTTCCTTCTCCTCCAGCCCTAAGTCCCAGGTGGGCTTTTAGGGAGTTGACTAGGGTGTGACGTGCCCTCACCTCAGTAGGGCTAAGCTGCCAGTCCCCTGCATAGGCGGCATGGAGGTGATAGCCTGGCAGGCCCAGGGCACTCATGTGCACAGTGTGAGACACCTGAGAAAAGAAAAGGCAATGGAGAAGAGAGCATTCCTGCTTCATTTCAATCCCTCATCCCACCCTTCATCTTCTCCCCCTTCAGAGGGCCCCTTAAGAGTCCCAAATAGTCCAGCACATGCAGAGGGTCACCAGATTTAAAGCAACAAGTCCCACAGGCAAGGGAGGTACAGAGAGCCCCACATCCTCCCTCATTTGTCCCACATAGCCTGATTAAGAATGGAGTACAAAGGAAAGAAGAGGATCTAGGGACAGGCAGAGAGGACTAGTGAGAAGGGGCCAGAGAAGTGGGAGCACCTGGAAATGGCTGCTCAGAACCTTGTTGACAATGAGCTTCACTCCCTCCATCTGTGCTGGGAATACATCTGCAGGGGTGGGGATGTGGGGGAGGGAAGGAATAAGCACAGACAAGGAACTCCCACCCAAAGAGGTAGTCTCCCCTTCTAGTCCCAAAGGAAGCACTGGAGGAATTGACCTCCTTTCAATTTCTGCAACAAAATGCTCCACTTCATCTGGGCACCTGAACTTCTCTGAAGCTGGATGCCCCAGGTGTGTCCTCCCCTTTCCTGCTCCCATCACTGGAAAGACACTCAATATTCAAGACCCTGCCTTCCTCTGCCCCTTCAATTTGAGACACCCGGATGCCAAGTTCTCACCTTTGCAGAGCCGATGCAGCTCATCGAAGCTCCCAGGATTTGGCAGAGGTTCTTCTCGGCGGGGGCTCCGGCGGGGCAAAGTCCCCATCGGTGCCAGCCCCAGTGTGTTCCCCATTTTAGTCCAGAGGACAAGGAGGGGCCGGGGTTAGCCTGGGAAAAAACGCTGTTGCTCCCTCTACCCCCCACGAACCCCACCCCCATCATCCTGCTCCCCGGTCCCAGAAACTTCTACATGGTCCAATGCTAGACCTGGAACAGGAAAAGTTGAGGGAGAGAGCACCGCTGAGGAGCCTGAACATTGGGCACACTCCCGCCCCGTCTTTGATCCCTCACCCCCACCTGTCACCCCTGTCCTTTCTCCCATTCTTTAATCATCCCCCTCACCACAGACCTCACCTATCTTGCTAGTCACCCTACTCTTCAGTCCCACGTCCCCAAAACAGGCCCGCAACTGAGCAGTAGTCCTTACCATCTCAGACCATCCTGCTGCCCCTTTCCCCCCGGCACACCCCGGTCATCTTGATGGGGGCAGCCATCTTGAGTAATGGCAGAACTGAGGCTTCACGCTGCATTCCCAGCATAGCCGTGAGCACCATCTTGGAACCGGGCAAGGAAATCAATCAAAGACCCAACCCTCTCCTGATGGGGCCCCTCCCAATCTATGAAAAAAGGCGCCTCGATCTCCCAGTAGCCAATGGCAGAGGAGGGAGTAAAAGAGTGACAGGCTTGACGGCCCGAGGCCTTCAACCTTGCCACTGCAGGGGCGGTTGAAATTTGATTGGTGGTTTCTTGGTAGCGACCTTAGATCGCCCGGCCTTCTCCAAAGTCGGGATAAACCTATGAACGAACAAGACACTAGAGGGAGCATCTCGTCGCTTGGGCCAATGAGGCTCTTTCCATCTCCCGTGAGAAAAAAAATTTACAGCCTTGACACTTGGCGTTTTGTGAAGAGTGGCAGAAGGGACAACTATGAAGACTTCTTTTTGTACTGGGGATTCCAGGACCTTCGCACTGAGCTGCTTCCCCGGCCCTTTCTTCTATTTCACATTTTGAGACAGGGTCTCGCTAAATCCCTTAAATTGCCCAAACTGGGCTCAAACTTGAGATCCTCCCACCTCAGCTTTCAGAGTGCTGGGATTACAGGCGTGCGCCACCACACCAGGTTGAAAACTTCTTTTGAACCCTGATTCATGTCACCCCACCACCATCCACAGACACTTCCCATAGAGGCTCTGAGTAGTCCTCCCAGCCCTTCACAGTACACCTCCAAATGACCACCACTGACAAAGACACAGACCTGGGGAAAAAGAGCCATCGGATACATAGGAATACTTCAGACTCTAATATCAATTGGCTTCCTAGGCTTCATCATATGAATCCATCATATATTCACAGTAGGGATAGAAGTTGGTACACGAGCATATTTCATATCAGCTACTATTACCGTTGTTATTCCTACAGGAGAGCGTTCTACGGCTCTCCTATTCGCCCTCTTGGTGAAATGGGAATGGGCATAAGAGTTAGGGGTTGAGGCCTGGGGATTTAGCGCAGTGGTTAGAGTGATTGCCTAGCGAGCTCAAAGCACTGAGTTCGATCCCCGATCCCTGGTACAAAAAAAAAAAAGAGTTAGGGGTTGAGATGACTTCCTGTAACAGGTACCCTCTAGAGTTAACCCTCCCCTCTCCCAGTCTCAAGGCTCAATGGGCAAATCGAATCTAGGAAGAGGACTCCAGCCTGCGAATATGCTCCCAGCACAGGGCCAGGGGCAAGCAACAAAGTAACCCTCAAGTACTAAATACTCTGCAGGGAAAATGGAAGATTTCTTGGTCTTTGGTCACTATTCTACTCAGTAGCTCCCACATCTCCACCCCCAACTCTCAGGAATGTTCCATGTACACAGGAAGTAAGCTTTTGGGGCAAAAGAGTGAAAGATACAAATACTCCTGATATGTGTTTAGCTGATCCCACCTAGATGCTTTGGGCCTGAAGGATGCACCTCTGCCCTCTCTCACACTTAGGGTTGGGACAAGGGCCAGGGCCTTGCCAACAAGAATGCTATTTGTCCCTCTGATTCAATATTGGCTGACCACCACCCAGAACATGTAAGGTGAATAAGTGACCAGGTACCATCAACCTTTATCCAGGCAGAAGCCTTTTACTGCTTTTCCTGTGAGAGGGCTCTGTTCGGGAGATGGAGGGCAGAGGCTCCTACATTTGTTTTACTGGGGGTAGTGTATGCTCACTGATCAGTGCCCAGGAGGGTCATTCTGTGTGCTCATGTTTTTCTCCCCTTCTCGTTACACATTAACTCAAACAGAACAGACTTGATAGCACCTGCCCTCCGACCCTGACCCTCATTCCTCCCCCCATTCCCTTCACTACTCCCCCTAACTTCTCACCTCCTTTCTTCTTTCTTCTGTTCCCCTACACCTCCCTGCTAAATTGCAGTAAGGGGAGGCAATGGGATAGAGATACCCAGATGGCAGAACTAGGAATCCTGCTTTCCCACTGTGTAAAAGTCCAAGGACTGATAATACCAGGTCCTAAAAGAATAAATCTTAAGCAGATCTGAAGTGTACCCTCAGGGCCTCTCACCCCATCACAATGAGTCCTGCTGCTTGTCCTCACCTCCCCCTTTTCTCCAACTTGCTTCTCCCACAAGGTCCCTCCCCACGGTCTCATCACCTGACAGTAGGTGGGGAAGTGGACTTGTATATAGCTCTGCCTCTCCCACCAGGCCAGGAACAGACACAAAGGACAGAGACACTAAGGAGGTATGATGGGCAAGCAAGAGGTGTGGGCAGCATGCAAAGGGAGGGAACTGGATTGGAGTGGACATCTAGGTGAGGGGCTCCCTGGGGAGGGGCAGAAGCCCATTTGGCTATAGTGTCCCTTCCCACCACCAGCACTGTTCCTCGGCCACCTTTCCGCCATGAAGCTGCTTGCAATGACTGTGCTGTTCCTTACCATCTGCAGCCTTGAAGGTGAGTGCAATACAGAGAAGGGACCCAAAAAGAGACAGAGCCAGAGGTCCTGGCCACTCACCTGTGTGTGCTCTTTTGTCCAAATCTGGTAACCAGAGGGCTCAAAAAAAAAAAAAAAAGAGTCGTGTCTCTCTGAAGTCTAGGAAGTCCATTCAAAGACATGGCGGGATACCTTTTGGGGAGAAGGTGGAGAGCGGGAGTGGGTACTGGCAGAGATGTCATTACCGGGATCCAGCTGAGAAGAACACGCATGTGTGTGCAGGGGCTTTTGTCCGGAGACAGGCAGAGGAGCCCAGTCTGCAGAGCCTGTTCTCCCAGTACTTGCAGACCATGACCAACTATGGCAAGGACCTGCTCAAGAAGGCCAAAGCCCCAGAGCTTCAGACTCAAGCCCGGTAAGTCTCAAGGAGACAGGTTCAGGGGCTGTGGGACCATGGGGAGAAGGAAGGGAAGATGGGAGGTCTCCTGGAAGACTGAACTCAGGGTGGGGGTTAAGGAGGATTAGACTTAAATTGGAGAGAAAAATTCCTCCTTCACCCAAAGACCCAGTTAGACAGATGAGGGCGGCAGGGAGTGGGTCTTGAATTTCAGTAGCCAGTACAGGGCGTGTTTCTCCTCCTGGGGGTTTTGCCATGCCAGGATGGACCAGCTCTACAGTTTGGGGACCGAGGTCAATCTGTTCTGACCTCCTACCACCAGCAAAGCCCCTGCCAGGGACTCAGGTTCTTCACACCAACCTCTAATCACTCCCTATCCAGGACTTATTTTGAAGAGACGCAGGAGCACCTGACACCTCTGTTCAAGAAGGCTGGAACTGATCTGTTTAACATCTTGAGCAATATCCTGGACCTCAAAAAAACACAGCCTGTTACCCAGTGAGGTGCCTAGACCAGTGTCCTCCGACCCCAGCTGGGCCCTAGAACACCCTCAGGACAGGTCTAGAGCCCTCCTCTCTACCTACTCTCCATTTTCTACAATAAATGCAGGAGTCAAACTGTGAGCCTCACGTGTTTGGGTGACGGGGAGAATAGCAGACTGGGGGAGGAGTAAGAGGAAGGAAAAAGATAAGTCTACTTCCGAAAGGATAAAGATGCCAGGCATGGTGGTGCACGCCTGTAATCCCAGCACTCAGGAGACTGAGGCAGGTGAATTGCTGCAAGTTCAAGGCCAGCCTGGGCTACATAGTGAGTTCGGGGCCAGCCTGAAGTACATAGCGAGACCCTGTCTCAAACAAACAAACAAACAAACAAACAAAAAACAGAGGAGAGAAAGACTTGCAGCAAGGACATTATTTAAGATAAAGCCCTGAGAGGGGCTGCTGGCTCTGAAGTGCCAGAGCAGTTCTTTTCCAGAGTAAGAGGTTTATATATGGGGTAGCAGGGGTAGCAGAGACTGAGGAAATTGGAAACTATTCTGGGATCAGGTCATCTATCTTAATCCATGGTCAGTGGTCCATTTTGTGTTTGCATAAGGTTAATTATTCTTTCTTTTTTTTTTTAATGTTTGTTATTCTCAAGGAGCTGAGAGCCTCTTGATCTGGAATGGTCTGTTCTATAAACTATACTTAATTAGGGGTATTGATATTATTACGAGGCTGGTAGCCATTCAGAGTCCTGCCAGGTATCTAACTTGGTGCACACATGGGACTAGAGAAAATTTGGGAGCTATAATACCTGAATTAAATCAAAATAGAATAGAAATCAGACTTGGTCGATGAGGGGGAGAAGTACAAACCAAAAATGTAGCATACAGTGTTGGAAATGAGGCCCCAGACTCAATTCGTTGGTGCAGATAATAAAGCACTTAGGCATCAAGAAATCTCAACAAGTCTTCTTTTACTTTTGCAAAAGGGGCGCAAGCACACCCCAGCAATGAGGTAGCAGGCACACAGGACGAAGGCAAGAAGTGGGCTAGCTGACCTCTTTCCCACTGGCTGGGTAGAAGGGTCCCAATCCATCCCGACTGGCTAACTCAGGTGGCACAGGGAGGTCAGAAGTTACTGAGGGGAAGGGGAGGGGGGCGTGGAGCAAAAGGGGAATGAAAAGAACAGAAAGTCCCTGACTCCTGATAAGCCGTCCTTAGTTTATAGCTGTGTCTCCAGGATTTGAACTGAGCAGGCAACTTTGTGACTGGTGTGTGCAGAAAGGGCCAGCCATTCAGGGCAGGCCAGAGCCTGAGACAAAGATAATCCTGTTTGATACAAAAGACAGAATTTAAGGAAGATGAGGCATTTTCCAATAAAAATTTGTTCCCACTTATTACAATGCTGGAGAATGAACCCAGGGCCTTTTATATATTAGGCTGGGCTCTACCCCTGAGCTACATTTACAGCTCCCTACTTTAAAACAGTTGCAGGCTGGGGATTTAGCTCAGTGGTTAAAGTGCTTGCTTTGCAAGCACAAGGACCCGAGTTCAATCCCCAGCACCAAAAAAAAAAAAAAAAACCAAAAAAAAAACAGTTGCTTCCCTACATTTCTTATATCTCATCTGAAATCACCTTTCTCCCAGAGACAGAAAATGTCTCCAATTTCTTCTAGTGAACAACCTCCTTAGTCTGGCCTTCAAGACTCTCACCATTCATGATTATTCCCCTCCCCTTTTCTTTCAGAAATGGCCACACTTTTTCTCATGCGG
Organism: Hystrix cristata; assembly: GCA_004026905.1. Lineage (NCBI taxonomy): Eukaryota > Metazoa > Chordata > Mammalia > Rodentia > Hystricidae > Hystrix > Hystrix cristata. The sequence goes on from PVJO010009494.1 coordinate 52,500, forward strand.
CAAATGTGCAGGGACAAAGAGATCTCAGTCAGTCATTTGCATCAAGGTGAACTTGGATGGGCTAATTAATTTCAGAGAGCCTGAATTTCTCCTGGGCACTAACAAGCAGATCAACTGGTACAAGTAATTGAAAAGTAGTTCAGAAAGTGTAAGTCACTACGCGGTACAAAGTATTGCCCAACACAGGGAGTTGCCGGGAGTAAGCTGGGAGACTAGACCCAACCTGGAAGGACTTCTGGATCAGAGGGAGAACTGGAAGAGCTTCTGGCAGCTCTGGGGGATTCCCTGGCCATCCATCCATGTGCTGGATGAAATGACTTCCTACCTGGACCCAAGTTGTTCCCCTTTGCCTTACCGATCTCCAACCCCTATCTGACCCTCTCAGGGTCTCTCTTGCCCCAGAGTCCCCTAAAAACCACTGATTTCCATACAGCTGTTCACTAGGAGTTGCACATAGCCCTAGATATCCTGTCTCTTCTGCGTATTTGAATCAGCTAGTCTATTTCCCACATGCATGTACTGAATTGGTCCTATCTGGATGGGTGGCTATTTGGGATTAGACAGACAGCTTCTCCCATGACATAACCTGCAGACACTGAAGGCCATGTTGGGTGCAGAAGTCATTTCTTCGGTCCTAATGTCTCCAAAGTTGCCTGCACTCCCGACAGTCTGGCAGTGTACTCCTGCCCCAGGTCATCCCAGAACACCTGGGGCCTGAAGACTCATCTCTCCCCTAGACAGTCAGCATTCATCCATCTAATCCAGCAAAGCAGCCCTGAAGTCCATCACACTGTGAGTTCTGCGAGGTCAGGAACTGAGTTTGCCTTACTTAAGACTGTATCGCCAATACCCAGTCTAGTGCTCAGTGGAGGCTGAATAAGTAGATGATGAATGAATCAATGGAGTCCAGTCTGTGGTAGTTTTATTGGCAGTACTCCCTTGCTACTGTGTAGCAGGAGCTGGGAATGGGGAGGAAAAGACGGGCAGGGGAAGGGAGTGAGACTAGAAAAGAAACATCAATGAACAGCATCTGAGCACAAGTCTCTAACGGGGAGGACGACTGGTGGACATTAATCTGGGGTTTAGCGTCATTATGGGGGTTGGACCAGCTGGCATTAACAGCCGGGAGGCATAGGTGATGCCAACCATGAGAGTTGGGAGGGGAACTAGAAGCCAAAGAAGGATGTGACAAGGACATCTGGTCTAAAGTTACTGGGCTGGTTTCTCATGCTTCAGTGTCTCATAAGTCTCCTGGGTCCGTGTGCTCAGGCCCTGCAGGTGGGAGTCAAAGGGTGAGGAGGATCTTGGGGCCACCACGGGCCCCCACCCCACAGACCCCACGCCTTCCAACGGTCACTCAGAACCCCACCCTCCTCTGCTGATGTCCAGGGGGAGTCAGTGACTCACCGTGTAAATGCCATCCGATTTCTGCAGAGACGAAAGAGGCAAGGGTTAGAGATCCGCGCATCCCTGAGGAGCCCTCAGCCTCCTTTCCCACCCAGGAGGGCACAAGGGTTAGGCTCGGGCCAGCTGCCTCAGGCTGGAGGGGCTCACTTGGCTGGTCCCGGACTCGAATATACATTTGCCCATGTGGCTACAAGCACACACCAACACATAGCACACAACTTTCTCATGTATTTGCTGTCCCCCTCTGCTTGATTCTGTCCCACGACCTGGCGGGTATTTTACTCGTGGCTCAGCTAGGCAGCAGGATTCGTAGAGTAAGGTGAGAGGAGCCACTGAGCGGTATGTAGAGCAGCACCCGAGTCACGTGCCCTCCCAGAGGGGGCCCCCCCCAAAGCCTAGAACCACAGGAGGACTGAGGGCCTGGAAAATTGTGGGGGATCCATACCTCATAGTTGGCTATAGCTGCCTTTCGCACTTGGATCTAGAGTGGAGAAAAGTTAACCAGTAAAGAGGAAGTTAGAGGCTCATCCCCCTCACCCCCAAACTTTGGGGGAGAATCCCTTTGACTCCCCTTCCTCCAATCTGCTGCCGCCACCCTCCCACTTCTCCTTCAAGTCCCCATCCCACCCTGCCTTACCTTCAGTCGACAATAGAGCAGAGTCAGGATTATACCATATAAAAACAAGATGGCGTCCAGGATATAGCAGAGCTGAGGCTCTCCCAGGGCCGCTGAGGGGAGAGAGGGTGCGGGTGAGGTCAGGTGCTCACAGGAGAAATGGACAGCTCTGGGAAGGGCCAGGGCCTGGAGAGGGCCTCTACGGGAGGTACCCATCCTCCTCTGCGGACTCAGTTCTCTCTCCTTTCCCTGTCTCTCACCCACTCTGGGGTAGGCGGAGGAGAGGCAGCGTGAAGGAGTCTACTGCAGGACTTACATGCAGTCCAAACCTCTTTTCAGCACTGTGGCTCCTCAAGCACCATTGAGCACTTCATTTACCTCAAGGGCCCATCTAAGTTCACTGGGCTGAGACCAAAACCTCACCCCAGGGGGCGGGGTGGCAGTGGCAATTTCAGTGAAGAAACCACAGGAGTGTCTCTGCTCAGTCCTGTGACCTGTGGCTGAGGGCTGGACAGGAAGGATGTGAGCTGAGGAAGGGAGGGAAGGCAATTACTCTATTATTGGTCATCTACCCTGAGCTTCATGCTTTCTGCCCAGCAAGATGTTTCAGTACGCGAAAAGCAAAGTGTCCACTTTCTCTGGCCATACAGATATCACTGGTTGGGAGAATGACAGGCTTGAGGGAATCACCACAAGCCAAATCCAAAATGTAGATTCCTTCTCTGTCTACTCTGCCCTTTTACTCACCCTGGACCTCTGACAGGGGAAGTTTTGTGCAATTCTTAAAAATCACACAGGGCCTGGGCTCCTGAGACTGCTCCCAGCTTGGATCAGGGACAACAGGGAACGTGTGACTAACGTGGGTCAAGCACTGACACTGGCCAAGTACTTTTCTACAACACTCTCACACACAAGCTATTGCATAAATCTCAAAACTACCCTGTGAGGGAAACATCATCCTCGCCATCTTATGGATGACGAAACCCAGGCACTTGGAAAAATTAACTCATTCAGGGCTAGAGTTAAGTGACAGGGCCAGGACTCACATTCAAGTTGTCTGTCTCTGGAGCCTGTGCGTTCCTCTGAGTCCCCATGTCCTAGCCTCCCTCGTCCCAGGGCAGTAGCCTCTGGCTCACTGAATCCTTGCCTCCTCCTTAGCGGGCCGGATAGTGGAGCTCCTCCCCAGCCATTAGCTTTCAGTTTCCCGGTTTTGCTCATCCACCAACCCCCTCCTCCCCACAACTCAGTGGCCACCGACTCTCTCCAAAAAATGCCTCTCAACACCCTCTCCAAACACCTTCTCAAACAGACAACCCAAAGCAAGTGAGGAGAGCTCTGCGTTAGACTAGAGCCTTCGAGCTTGGGCGCCTCGCCTCAACTGCCTTCACTTCTCAGTGTTGCTCCGGGCTCCAGGGCTGCTCATCTCATGGTGCCCAATCTCCTCTCAGCTGTCAACAGTGTTGCCCTAGAGACATCACCTAGAAGCAGCAACCGGGTCTTCCTCCACTACCCCTTGCCTCCTCGCCAAGCCCAAAGACAGGCCCCTGCGGGCCTGAAGGGGGCTGTGTACATTTCAGTAGAGGGCAGCTCCCAGCACACAGGATAGAAGACCCCTCAAGGGGAATGCTGAGCGGGAGAAATGAAGTTCTTTTCCCAGACCAGCTCTTCATGCTACACAAATGCTGCCTTTCTGTGCCAAACTGACCCTGTCAATCCTGAAAAAAGCCTAGAATGAGGTAGGAAGGGGACTGAAAAGGAAGAATCCAGGACTAGCACCCCAAATGGGGGCTGGATAGGTCTGGCTTGGGATCCCTGCATGTGAGCCTGTGCCCCCACAGGCCTTCCTCCTCCTGTCCTCGATTCAGCCTTCAGACATCCATCCTTGATGTCCAGCCTGGAGCCCAACTCACCGGCCCTCACTGAACCCTCTCACCTGCTTGTTCAACCAGAAGGAGTAAGAGCAAGACCACTGCTGGCAACATCTCGGGCAGGGGTTGCGGGCCGTGAGGGGATCGGACGCTGACAGCGCTGTGCAGCTGCGCTCAGCTAGCAGTTCCCTGACCACAGTTCCCCCCTTCCTGCCCCGCCTTCCCCACACTTTGGCCCCTTCCCCTTCCTGCACCAGAGGCCGGGCGGCGCCCGGAAGGGCCAACTAGAGGAGCCGGGAGATCGGGCTCGGCCTCTGCCCTTCAGTGACCAACCTCTCGACCAACAAGGAGACTCATGCTTGCGAAAGGCTATTTTCGCCATCTCTCACTCCGCCCTGCTTAGTTCCATCCGCAAGAAAGTGCTCTTCAAGGCTCCCTCAGACCCTACACTAAAACCCTTTCCTTCTCACCAGGGACTTTACACTCAGCCTGACCAAGTTTACCCATTTGTGTGAACAGTGAGGTTTGGGCAAGGGAACTGAGGGGAAAGGGGAAATGGGGAATGCAGAAGTGCAAAAGATGAGAGACAGGGAAGGCGGTGGAGACGAGAAGGAAGAATTGCTAAGAGCTAAGTCTAACAGAAATACAAAGTGAAACACAAGAATACAGCAAGAAAGACGTCCCAAACCAAGTGTGGTGGCACACGTCTATAATCCCAGCACTCAGGAGGCTGAGGCAGGATGATCATAAATTCAAGGCCAGCCTGGGCTATGTGGTGAGTTCAAGGTCAGCCTGAACTACACAGTGAGACTCTGTCTCAAAAAACCAAAAAAAAAAGACAGACATACCAGATGTTCAAGTGTAGGGACCGCAAGGCGGCTAATTTATTATTTCTCCTTTTCTAGTACGTGCACAAAAGTCCATACAGCTAAGTCACATATACACACATGCACAGCCTCATGTCCAGTGAGGGACAGGCTCCGCGGAGACAGCTGCTAGACAGGGGAGATCAAATGCTGCTCCCAGCTTACCGATCTACTTCTCCAAACACAATATCTTGGGTACCTAGAAGGTCAGAGGACAGAGAGAAGTGGTGTTACCAAAGATCCACAACTCACTGCTGTGTCCTGGAGACGGAGGCCTTGAGTCCATGACACAGTCTAGGCTGGACAGGGACCATTCAGTTTCCCATCCCCACTGGAGTCCCAAACCCCCCATCTAGGACACTCTACTGCACGAGAAGTCTCATACCTATGATGGCAACGACATCTGCTAGCATGTGTCCCTTAGACATCATGTCCAAGCCAGCCTGGGGAGATGGAGATAGCAAGAGGGTTAGCCCAGATTTGCAGCAGGGAGAAGAAGGGGAACTCACAAAAACCTCAACCAAGGGCAATACATTACTGGAGTTATTGGAGTTAAAATCACTGGGACTGCTTCTTACCAGGTGGGCAAAACCGGGAGCCTTGATCTTGCAACGATAAGGGCGGCTGCTACCATCAGACACTAGGTACACCCCAAACTCTCCCTGTCCAAGGAGTAAAGTGGGAATACGTGTTAACAGGAAGAACACTCTTTGCCAACAGACCTCTCTGTTCATCCTCATGCCCTCTCCTCTCCCTCACTGATGCGTGAGCACTTTGTTGAATGGTGACCTCCGCCACCCACTCTGCACACAACATTTCCCTTTCCCTCTTCTCACCTTAGGAGCCTCGATGGCAGTGTACGTGGCTCCAGGAGGAACCTGGTAGCCCTCAGTATACAACTTGAAGTGATGA